>SNQJ01S0023634.1:12065-44754 GCA_010110895.2 Picea sitchensis
TCCTATATATTGATGGAATTCTCATGGAAAAGGTTAAGCAATATTCATTGGAGAATTGGTGAAAGAATTGTGTGAAGGACCTAGCTTGAACAAGAGATTGGAGACTATAGCAAGTCTATCAAGAGGATTTGATCTTCTTCATACAAGGATTGAGAAAGTGTGTGTGTTGGAGCCAAGAGCCACCGAAAGGAAGCTTGCAACATCAAGGCGATCAAGTTGTAATCTTCTACTTTCCATTAATATGATACAGTGGCATGTCTCTTTCCCATAAAACAATTCTCTCTTTATTGTGTAATTCCTTGATCATACACATAAGTTGACAGTTGAATATATTCTGCTATCTTCACTTTGGTTGGTTTTTGTTGTCTTGGTCTTGACCTCACGAGAGCACCGTAGTGAAGTGGGAGCAACAAAGACCTTAGGAATCGATATAAAGGTATGTTACTTGTTCCTTCCTACTAGCTAATTCAATGGTCATAACTTAGGGAAAGAGTCATGTCCTGTCCTGTTTTGTTCTAGATCCAGGTGGATCTAGGGAGATATGTTAGTGTCCGCACCTACCGATTAGTCCGATAACAAACTCGCATCCATAAACTCTTATCTCAGTGTGATTTTGGTACAGGTACCAATCGCCGGTTTTAGCAAGATCTGAGAGGTGTAATATCCTCTGAATTTCCTCATTTATTCTTGTTTTGGGTCTGCCACTGAGCATGCTCACCACAAGGTGGTAGAACTACTCGATAAATTTCTTGAAATTGAATTCTGTAGAGTTTTGTCTGAGCAGCAAGGTCCACATTGTTACTTCCTGCGGCCTCCCATCCTTTTCCATATTCTGCATTGAAAAGGAGAATTTGTTCGCTTGAAAGAAAATGAACAGGTAAGCCAGTATTGAGGAATACCAAAACATGCCTTCTATGGCGAAATTTGTGAATTGGTCTTGAATGTTGTCTGACAGGAAAGTACTGTACTCGAACTAAGTAGTGGATCTGTCATCTGTGGAGAAAATGGATAGAAACCCCAAGATGAGTTCATCCACCCATTGATCCGAAAAATACCCAAGCAAAACACAGAGTGACGACATGATTTGGTTTCCCTTCACTGAGAATAGGGAAGAAGGATACGAGGGGTTTGTAGTCGGGAGATGAGCGAACTATGGGAGAAAAAGCTCGAATATCTGAGCTCTTTGGGGGAATGACAGCTTCTGGTAGAGCTTTGTGATGATTTCAAGGTTGAAAGGTGAGGCGGATTCGGCTCTGGGTATCTGCATCATCTGCTCAATGGTTTTAGGTGTGATGAGGAAAATAATTTCTCCTGATGAAGACACTATGGCTCTTTGGTCGGGGATGTAATGGGCCTGGCATTTGACGGCGAATTCAGGGAAATGGTGAACCTGGGGGAAAAGATACAGGGGAAGGTTGGACTCCCAGAGCCCAATTTCGTCACTCTGGTCCAAGAAAACGTCCTTTAGCCATAATTGTAAGTCTGCGAAGTCGAATTCGCATCTGGTTGCTGCAATTAGATGATATTTATCGGCCAAATGGATCCTATCAAGATCAACAGGAGGTGGGAGAAAAGGATTTTCCTCGGCCTCTGTTTTCTTTGATTTTGGCACCATCACTATGAAAGTACCTGCAAGTAAAACAAAAGTTAGCGGGGATGAATTTGTCTTTCGACAACTGACTGTAACGGAGCGGAAAATGGAGAAAAATATTCTATGGTGCGGCGACAGGGTAAATGATGGGAGAATGGAAGGTAGAGGTAGTTTTAAGAAAATAGATACTCGTTGGGCGCGGGGGACAGCTTAGCAGGCTAACGGATAGGTTAGCCTGTAATAAATTGCCAACAGGTCATTTGGAGCGTGAGATGGTAGGTGAAAGCGAATGACAAATATGACCAGGTGACATGGAGGGCATTGATTGGGACTTGTAATGGGTGAGCAGAGGGAAACGAACTAACAAAGTGATGAGACGTGACCCTTTGGGGAAAACGTGGAAAATGACGTCATGGGGTGACGGGGTATGTCAGAAAAAGGTAAGAGGTAAGTGATGGGATTCTGGACCAAAAAATTCCTTCCACGTAGAGAACAAGGGCCCACCAGAAGAACACTTCATTCTGGACCCCCCCCCCCCNAAAACAGACCGGTCGGGGGGGGCGAAAAACACCATTAGTCGTCGATCAGCGCACCTGCCCCTGGACTATAGATCTGAGAAAGAAGTATAACCAACATTCTGGAACCCCCCCCACCATTAAAAGCAGAACGGTCGGGGGGGGTTGGAATTCAATCTCATCCATTGATGAAAGCGTTGGCGGTGATATGAATAAATAAGGTAAGGATCCTCGTATGAGAAAAAATTTCTTATATAATATTATTGTTTGTACATGAATATTTAAATAATAGAAAATATTAGAAAATATAATATTTGATAATTGAATGTGGAGTATTACAAATTACCAATTTTTATATCATTAATATAATATTATTCTTTGTACATAACTATTTTTTATTGAATATTTAAATAATAACAAATATTAGAAAATTTGAAATTTGATAATTGTTTGTGGAGTTACCAATTTTTAAATAATAAAAAATATTGAGAAATCTCAAAACAAAAATTATCAAGCGGGTGACTAGCCAAATCACTATTGTGATATGAATAAATAAGGTAAGGATCCTCGTATGAGAAAAAAATTCTTATATAATATTATTGTTTGTACATGAATATTTAAATAATAGAAAATATTAGAAAATATAATATTTGATAATTGAATGTGGAGTATTACAAATTACCAATTTTTATATCATTAATATAATATTATTCTTTGTGCACAACTATTTTTTATTGAATATTTAAATAATAACAAATATTAGAAAATTTGAAATTTGATAATTGTTTGTGGAGTTACCAATTTTTAAATAATAAAAAATATTGAGAAATCTCAAAATTAGTAATTTGATATGAGTCAGTTTTAGAAATATGAAAAAAATAAAATTGGCCCAATAATATTACATGTATTTTCTCAATCATAAGGCATAGCCGCTAGTATGGCAAGACACAATGTATGTTTTGCATGGCAAGACGGAAGGATAGGAGGTGGCACATGTTTCTCATGCTAAGAAGAAAACAAAAGGTAAAAACATGCCATGACCCAATTAGAAGGGATATACAAATTTCTAGGAATTTTTAATTCTATGTCCATGTTACTGAAACTGTAAAAGAATAATACTTTATAACATACATATATGCATCTTATGTGGTTGACATTTCCATTTTTATATCTCATAATGTGACCCTAATTTTAATGAAGATGTGGGCATATCCAAATTTTGGATTTAGGGCATGTAATGGGCAAGATCTTCGAAATCTTAGCTTATCATGAGTGCCAAAGTCCTCCTAGTTCTTAGCCCAAATTGGAGACAAACAAAGCAAGGTCTTGGAAAAGAGTCATTTCATCCTACATGCATGAAGAATATTTGTAAGACACTGCTTATCATATCACTGATATCTCAAAGCAATTGAATTTGACATAAATGAAGAAAGTGTATTGTCTCCAATTACAATAGGTGTTAATATTATGTTTACTATCCAAAATTGTTATTTCGCCTTGTGTAAATGTGTCAAATACTTTGCATTAAAGTTGTTGTTAACTTCTTACAAACAGTCTATTCATATAGGAATATTTTCAAACATGTTACATGCATCCATTACACGGAAAAATAGAGTAGATAAATATGGCATCTTATTATGGTTTGTAACCCCCAAAATCTCAGTAATACAAAGATATCTAATGGTTGTAATGAAAGTTTAAAAATAATCCTAAGCACACAAGTGTAATGGCTTCCAGGAAGCTGCAAAATCTAATAACAAAAACAATACAAAGAAAACTTGGAATGATGTCAATCTATGATGTCCACTGCTTCAAATCCCTCCAAGCCCTACATTGCTCTGCTCTAGTATTGTTTGCTCCACAAGTGGCCTTCCAATCCCTCCTATAACCCTCACAAACCTGGTATGAATGGTTTGTTTCAATCCAGATCACATAGGTCCTCGTCGGATGACTATTGGATGTCTAGCAGGGCTTCGCAGGACACCCTGAATTCAACCTACTGGGATTCCCTCAACCATGGTTTCTCTGTAACCCTCCTAACTCCTGTAAAATTCTAGATCAATCTCTTTCAGAAAATATTCACAAACTTCCTATGAAAACCTCCAACTGAATATAAACCTCAAACTGAAGCTCCAATGGAAATCCTAAGTGGAATCCCCTCTTGTCTAGCTAGGGTGGATATTGCACCACCGAAACTAAACTTCAATAGTGGAAGGTTTTTTCAAAACCCCAACGAAACAATGGCTCCAAGAGCATTCCAAAATGAGAGATCAAATCATAATTCCAAAGATAAGGGCTACCCCTCTATTTATCCTTCCTCCGGGCCTTCTAGATCTTTCCCTTTTTTGACCAAATCAAACCCACACTTTATTTTCCCTCCAATCTCATTTAAATATAATTATTTATTTTTATTTAATGTCACTTTATGATTTTTCCTTCCATTAACCTAGTGACACCAAATAAACCTCCTTGAATCCCTTGTCCTTCCTGACTATAGCCTATGGGAGTCGTATAGGCTACTAATTCATCCTATGTCATGATCAATTGGAATGGGACATTACATTTCTACCTTCCCAAGGTTGATTTTCCTTAAGAAACTCCATATCAAGGTGTTGTAAGGTCTAATCTCCTTCCCAAGTAGCATCCTCTATAGGAAATACTCTCCATACGCCCAAGTAATTTCAAATGACTCTGCTTCTCAACCTCCACTCCCTAACATCAACAATCCTATCGAGAGCTAGAACCAACTGCCCTTCCTCATCTAATAGAGGAAGATATGTTGAAGTGGTGACCTATTGTCCTAATGCATTCTTAAGGCAGGATACATGAAAGGTGTTGTGGATCCTACTACCCTTTGGTATATCCAGCTCATATGATACCTCCCCAACTCTCCTAATCACTCTATAGGGTCCATAAAATCAAGGCTTTGACTTCTCTGCACCACTCTTCTTCAGCAACAATTGTCTCTAAGAATGAAACCCGAGAAACACTAGGTCCACAACCTCAAATCTATTTTCCATCATGTGCCTACATGCATACATATTATGTTGATTCTAATAATCCTACAAATCCTCCTTTAGGAATATCAATATGTCTTGGCTTTTCCGCAACCAATCTTTGGCCTTAGGAGATTTTCTCTCCCCAAACTCCAAATCCACAAAGGATGGGGAATCATAGCCATATAATTCCTGGAATGGGATCATCCCGATGGACATGTGATGAGTGGTAATGTAACAATGCTCCTTGAGATGAAACCACTTTATCTAGGCCCATTGTTTCCCTAACACATAGTTCCTCATGTACCCCTCAATCCATTTTCTAACTATCTCGGTCTTCCTTTCTATATGGGGTGGTAGATAGTACTAGGTGTCAATTATATCCTGAACAACCTGAACAACTCCTACCAAAACATGCTAAGAAACTTGTTATCCCAGTCACTGACTATGTTCCTCGGAAGACCATGTAGTCTGAATACCTCCCTGAAGAATATATGTTCTACCTAAGATGCATTGTACTCGGAAGGAATGGAAAATAGGTGAACATATTTATTCAATATGTCCACTACCACATAGATATAGTCCCTACCCTATAACTTTACCAACCTTGTAATGAAGTCCATGGAAATGTTATCCCACTTCTACTCTGAAATCGAAAATGGTTGAATCAATCCCGCAGGATGCATAAATTATGACTTGTTATGTTGGAAAGTCATTCACTCCCTCATATGATGAAGTACATGCTCCTTGAGACCCTTCTAGGAGAATCTCTCCCTCACCTACCTGTAGTTCTTCAGATACCCTTGGTGCCCTACCAATGGTGCGTGATGTATTTCCCTCAAAATATTATCCTTGAGTTTGAATTCATTGACAAGATAGATCATGTATTTGTAGTAGATTATTTCATCCAATACCCTATACTTTTCATCTTGAATACTGACCTCCATCAACTCACATGCGAAGATATTCTTGGATTATTCCACCAAAAGAATGGAATTCCAATCTATCGAGACCTCTATCATGGAGAAGGTTGTAGGTCACTTAGATAAGGCATCAAAAACTACGTTCTTATTCCCCTTTACATAATCAATTTCAAAATCACATGTCTACACCTTTCTCACCCATTTCTACTACCTCTCATTCAGGTCCCGCTGCTCCAAGAAATATCTCAAGTTGTTGTGGTCAGTCCTAACCACAAAGCGTCCTCCTACCAACTATTTTTTGAACTTGGCCAATGCATGCATGATGGCCAACATATCGTTATCATATATCGAATAGAGATTCTCTCACTCTCTTATATTTATGTTTTCGAAATCTATCAGGTGTCGGTTCTACATCAATGTTTCTCCTATCCCCTCACCGGATGCGTCACATTCTAAGAAAGAAGGTTGCATGAAATCTGGGAGTTCTAATATTGGGAAAGTGCTCATCACCCTCTTCATACTATTGAATTCTACTTGTGTGCGCTCTGACCATCAGAACACCCCCTTCTTGGTGAGGTATGTCAATGGCGCATCCAATTGTGAAAATATCTTCATAAAGTGCCTACAATAGTTTCATATATCAAAGAATCCTCGTAGATATGTGAGTGATATGGGGGTGGTCTAGTCTAATATTATATGGATCTTCTCTTGATGCACCTTTACTCCCTCAACACCAATCACATTCCCTAGATAGAGGATTTTTTTCAACCCAAACTCACACTTTCCCTCCTTGGGAAAATGTGACTGCTCCATAATGGTGAGAATCTCATCTGGATGCTTCATATGTTCCTCCCACATCTTATTGTAGATCGTAACATTGTCAAAGAACACTAGTAATAATTTCCTCAATTATTTGTTGAATATATGGTTTATGCATGAATGAAAGGTAGTTGATGTGTTAGTCAAACTGAAGGGCATAACTAGAAAATCATAGTGCCCATAGTGACACCTGAATGTATTTTAGTGGATTTCCTCCTCTCTGACATGAATATGGTGGTATCGTGATCGCAAATCAACCTTTGAGAAGTACACTACCCCATGCAACTCGTCTATCATCTCATCAATCCTCAATATTGGGTATCGATTTTTTATGATCTTCTTGTTCAGTGCTCTGTAGTCTATGCACATCCTTATAGTTCCATCCTTTTTATTCACTAGTACAACTAAAGAAGCAAAGGGACTAGAAATAGGTCTGATATGTCCCATCTCCAACAACTCCTTTATTGTAATTCCCTCTTCAGGGAAGCACAGTTAAGTTATGAATTTGTAATCTAAATTCACAACTATTTTCTAGAATCCAAAATTACTTATGTTTGTTTTAACAAGACAATAAAGTATTACAGTGACAATAAGTTATAGAAGTTTAATCACTAAAATAATGATCGACTCTTTCACATCACATGTTTCATGTATATGTCTATAAAAAAAAATATTCAAGCAAGACGAAGTTATATATTACCTCTTGAGAAAGAAGTTTTTCCTATTGTAATTTCCTTCATGAAACTGCATACATGAAACCGTTTCTTCCCATCCATATAGGAACAGATCCTCTCTATATCCTTATCTCTGGTAAATTATTTTCCTGGTCCCCGACCCTAATATCCAAACAATACCATTCCACTTGTAAAATCCCACAAAAAAAAATTTGCAACCTTCCTCTCCAAAATTTCTACTACCCTTCACCTTTCCCTCGTTTCTCCTTCTTCCTAAAAACAAATCCTCCCTCTTCCCAAGTCCAAATCCATCTTCCTTTTCCTTCTCTCTCGAATCCACCCCATCATTAATTTCCCATCTACCTTATCCTTTTCCATAAATTCTTACCAATCCCAACAACAAATGAAATACTTAATTTTATTCATTGTCGCATATCTTAAATCAAAAGAATAATTAAATAAATGATAAGACCTACTTAGTTCAATAATTAATTGATTTAATTTAATTTAATTGATTATAATAATTGATTAATTTAAATGGGTGTTACACACACTGACCCTTCAATAAACTTTGTCCCAAAGTTATAGAAACTTACAATATAAGGATAGTAGTAACATGATTCATACATCTAAATTAGATACACACATAATTAATTTAAGCATTCATAAATACTAGTATGCATGCACAAGGCACGTATGCATAGCTAGCACATACATGAATCACGTGTGTACTAATGCCAATAATCATCAAATTTAATGCAATTCTTGTATGCTTCCAATCCAATCAACAATGATATTAATTTCATAAAGAATAATAAACCATTTTCAATATTTGGATAATCCCTCAATTATAATACTTTAACACAAGCAATATTCACTTAGATAATTGTAGTTCATTTAAGAATTTGTTATTTATTTTTATTTATTTTTAAAAAGAGAAAATCAAGCACTTCTGCTATAAGATTAAAACCCCACATGCTCTCAACAACTTCTAATCATCCTACCTCCCTAACCTACTTCCCTCTTCCATCCATATCCTTCCTTTGTTGTACTATCTTGGAGCGTCAACTATATTGACCTAACTCTAGTTAGAACCCACAAGCGAAAGTTTCAACTACCTTGACTAAGCTTCCCCAAAAGGAAATTGGCAGTCATCATCACACGTCTAGGGGAGAGTGATCTAACACCGTCCTCCCATGACTCTAGGTTTCAGAGGATACATGGTGGGTAATCTCCACCCCTCCTAATAGAACTAGGGTCAACACCCTATCATGGACCATACAGTGGCATTGTGTTGATGGGATTTTGTCATCGTATATTCAATCTCAGAAAGTATCACTACATGAAAATATGCATTGGCCCACATTTCATAGCAATGCATTTGAACCAAAATAATTTCACATACAAAGATTCATACCATATTATTTCTCGATCGATGTTCATGACATCAACCCTTTATTATCATTATCTATTGGATATTCCAAGCCTATTAACCCACATATTAGTTATAGCACAACTCACACATATCCATACGCATTATCATGTAAACACATTCAACCATATCATCAACTCGGTATCTACATACCAACATCTTTAAATTTTAAAAAATTCAAGCTAGAAATAGGTTGCATAATATCCATTATAAATCACATAACAATAAAAATTTACAATATACATTCACATAGGTCCGTATGTTCAAAATTTAAAGTTTCAAGTAATCAATGTTCCATAGAAAATAAGAAACTAAAGATAGGGCTAGGCCATAAGTAATTCTAGTTGTCTAAGTCAAAATGGGTCATTACATACACACATCCTTTGGGAAACATAGTCTCGAGGTGGTCAAAAGAGTTAGGTATGATCTCATTGTAAGGTCTTTGAATCCTCCCAAATAGCAGATCCTGGTCTATACTTGTCCCACTGGACCTTAACTTGGTCTACCAAACGATTCCTGAGTTGTCAGACTCTATGGTCCAATATGTGTAATGGTTAGACCATGATGGTTCCCGCACCTGAGACCTGCAATTCCTTCCAATTTAGTTTGTGATATTCGTCAGCAACATAATGTTGTATAACATATACATGAAAAACATTATGTGTTTTATGCAAGTGGTATGTCTGTACGAGGCGATAGGAAATGGGTCCAATTCTCTCTTGGATTTTAAATGGTCCTATAAATCGAGGTGACAACTTTGTCTCTTTCCCAAACCAAATGGTACTCTTATTAGGCCTGATACAAATGAAAACCTTATCTCTCACTTTATAACTTTGATCATTCCTATGTACATCAACATGATTTTTCTATCTATATTGTGCCTCCTTTAATCGTTGTCTAATATGAATCACCTGCTCATCCATCTTTTGAATCAATTTTGGCCCTATTGTCACTCTGTCTTCTAACCTTTACCAACTCAATGGTGTCCTTCATGGCCTTCCATAAAGATTTTGATAGGAAGACATACTGATTGATCTATGAAAACAATTATTGTAGGTGAACTATACCAAGGGTAGGTACTTCTCCCAATGGGTTTGATTATCCATAACATACATCCTAAGCATTTCTTCCATAACCTAAATTACTCTTTCCATTTTCCCATCCATTTCAGGGTGATATGATGTTCTTAAGTTCAACTGAGTCCTCAATGCTGACTATAAAATTTTCCAAAACCTAGTTGTGAATCGAGAGTCCCTATTTAAAATGATCTTCTTGGGTAACCCATGCAGACAAATGACTTCACTTATAAAAACACGAGCCACATTAGTGACATCATAAGTGTCTCTGACCGGAATAAAATGAGCACTCTTGGTCAACTTATCAACTATAATAAGAATGGAATTGTTCCTCAACGATGTCAGTGGAAATCCAACAACAAAATCCATAGAAATGACTTCCCACTTTGACATATGTGTTATAGTCCAAAATTCCACTATTATGCATTTTTTACATTGGCCTACTCATTTACACATTTTCCAAGCACTTTTGTTGAGGTTCCTATTAAAAAACATATTTTTTTACGGTGTACGCACCCTGATACACATACATCACATGCACATACGTGTCTTGAATACCCAACATCCTGCATTTACTCTCAAAAGTTGAAAAAAATAAAAAAATATGTGCTTTCCGATAGAGTTTATAGGCTATTTTGGGTTTCACAACCATTTTACCTCCTGTATCTCTTCTGAAAACCGAATAACCATAATTTATCCATATAAAAGGCCCCTAGGGGGGTCATTTGAAGATATGAAAGAAGAGGCAAGGGAACTATGACAAAATTTATCTCTCTCTCATTCCAAGCCTTTGCATCCTGTTCTAAGTTTTCATCATCAACATTCCCAATAATTGATCCTCCTTATGCAATCCATCCATTTCCTTCTATTGGCATGTTGGTTGTGAGGATTTCACTTTGGGATTGGTCCACTTGGAGTCCAATTTAGAGGAACCTGGAAGAGGTTCGTGGAGCGGTGTCAAAAAGATTAAGGTTGTATATTATCATCTTTTTTTCAATAAAAGATAATTTTATTGTCCCAAATCTATGTGTCTTCATGTTTATATTTCTAAATTTGTTTCATGAATATTTATTCCTTTAAATGATCTTGGTGATTATGCACATATTGTTGTATATTTTTCTTTGAGGTTTTTTCAAGCCAACATTGGGAGGAGGCCTGCAATCTAGGAGTGAACAATGAGACGAAATGATCTATGACAAATGAAAGGACTTAAGGTGCATACCTTGGTTTTCTCTCCCTTTCCTTAATTGTCATTAGGTCTTGTTAGATTTAGGTGGAATGGGATTATTTCTATCTTTTAAGGTGTCATTGCTCTTCTTATTCACTAGACCCTAATTAGGGGGATTTTTCCCCAAAGAAAAATTTGTGACTCCACTAGGGATTCTCTCTAGGGTCTTGTTAGGATATTATTTTTAGTTTGAATTCTTGTTTTATTTATGCGCTTTCTAATTCTGTGAGAGTTTATGGACACCTTCCAGGTGTTTAATAGTTTCCATGATTTGGGTGATCACTCTAAATTTTATCTCATTTTGAGTTTGTTCAGTCATATATACACCCTAGTATATACCCATCCCGCATACACACACGCTTTGATTTTAACCCAGACCACGTACATACGTAGGCTTCCTGTGCACAAAATGCGTGTATGTTATTTTGAAGATTTTTTTAGAAAAAAAAAAAAAATCTTCCAGGAAAATTTGGTTTCTCAAGTCCTCCTGAGTGCTAGAGACCTTTGTTAACTGTTGTTGGACAAGATTTAAGTCTCATATTGTTTACGAAATTGTAAAAAAATCCTCTTGTATAGTCTTCTTTGTCTCTATGTTTTTATCAAAGTTTGAAGGTTTGTTTACAAGCTTTAGGTTCTCCTATGGATTCTCTTGAATCCTTTCCTCTTGGCAATGGTCTAGGGATTGAATCAACATTTTTTTTATTTCCCTTCTTGCTTTGTATGCTTTGAAAATGAAAAGAAAAGTTTCTTTATTTTTCTCCTTAAGTTATCATTTCAAATTCTAAAGAAGAAAAATCAAAAGAATTGTAGTTGAGTTAAATCTTTTTCTTCCCTTCCCTTTCTTTCATTTAAAAAAAGAAGAAGATTCTTAGCTGCATTTTCATGTTACATTGCATTGTTTACATTTTATATTTGAAAAGGAAAAAGATCTTAGTATAATATTTTGTTTTATTCTCATATTGAAAATAATTTAAAAGGAAAATAATATTTGTTTGTTTTCTTCCTTTACTTTTCTCGCATTAAGGACAAAGTTGCATTGTGTATTTTTGCATCAAAAAGAGAAAAGTTTGCATTTCAAGTTTTTGAAGGATTATTCATGCTTTTTTTCTTGAAAGTCTTTTTCATTTGTAGAATTAGTGTAAAATATTCTTTGCCAGTGTTCTAATTTTTTTTATTTTTTTTTTAAAGTCTCAAATAACATCAGTTTCACTTTCGTTCCTTGAGTAAGAAAATCCCCTAAAACAAACATGCTAATCTAAAATATATTAGGCTAGGGCCTTGGATTAGGTGTGGAGAGGTAAACTCTCCATGTCCAACCAAAACTTAACTTATGTGTTTGTGCTAGGGTGTGAAAATCCACCTTGTAATTATTCAATCCGGGAATCTTTTCTAACACATGAGTCAAACACAAGGCCACATTGAGGAAGGTGACAAAGATATCCACTCCTGATCCCGAAAAAGCGTTTCAGAGAGTTCTTATTAGGGTTGAATACTATAGTGTTACTAGCCTGCCTTGTGTATACCTCTGAGACACTGTGATCCGTCCAGGTTACCCTGCCCATACACTCGTCAGACTATTGACTGTACCCCACTGGTTTTTCATTACAAGTTGATGGCCTAGTTTACATTATATATGTTGACACACATGTGACTACGAGGGGTGTATCACGGTACATGAGGTAGATTTTGTACTCTCTGGGTGACACCTGAAGGGACCGTCAGTGAAAGGTCTCGGTAACTACTTCTCCTGGCCAGTCATTTTCCATTGTGAATGATTTGGATGATCAATACTTCATCTCGTTGGGTTGGAAGTATTATGAAGGGTAGGTTGTTTGGTTTGTATCTTTTTAGGATTTTATTTTTAGTGGTGTGCTATGTGATCCCTATTTTTCCATAGAGAGTTAGCCAGTCATTACTTTGTACTCAGGACTTCGTCCATCTGGGTTGAAGATTTTTAAAATTTGTTTTCTTGCAATGTTTCTCTTAGGGATTTTTATTGCAGTGCTAATTTGTGTAGTTGGACTTAGGTTGTTTTAGTGTCAAAACTTTTATATCATTGGTTCAAGGTGCTTGACCAACCTCTCTGTTGGTCAGGAAGGACCCTTGGTCTTTATCTTGAAATTGTTGAGCCTCCTTCTAGGCATGGGTTTTTATACCACTTGTTCACCATATTAAGTGTGTGAGACTTTTACAGACTTGAACGATCCTGCACGGGAGGAACCTATGCATAAGATCTTCATGGCCAAATTTCCTAGAGATACCAACCAAGGAACCCCTTCACAAGGGGATTATTGTGCTTTTCCTTTCTTTGGAAACATTGGTGTCACTCTGATGGCCACTTTGAACATTCCTTGGTTTAATGTGGGACTATAGGTTTGGTTAGGTACCATTCAAAATGTCTCGAATGCTCTTGAAACTTCTCAGTTAATCACCTTATATCATGGGAATCATGTTTATGTTTCTTCACCATCAAAGTCTTCTCCTCCTCCTTCTTCCTTCTCTGGTGAAATTATAACTACTAGTAACCAAAAGTATAAATGAAATAGAAAGAGGAATAATAGGAAGAATAAATCTCTGACCTATGCTAGTCATGCTAGGGGAAAAACTCTAGTCACTGCTAGTCATACTAGAAATAGGTTTGTAACATCTGTGAGTCATGTTATCAACCAATCACCAACCTATGCAAGTCATGTTGGAGATGTGCAAAAAACCAATGCAGGTCATGTTGGGGGCATGATTCTCATCAATATGAGTCATATGAATGGTATGTCAACAACCTATGCTAGTCATGTTGGGGGAAAGCAACTAGCCACTACTAGTCATGATGGGGCCATTGATTCTATTGAGAAACCTAGACAGATAAGAAGTAAGCCTAAGTTCCCTTGTAATATTTTCAAGGGATATCACCTTACTCATCTATGCCATGGAATTCCATAGGTACGAATATTGTGCTCCCTATCTGCAAGATCTTCTGAGTCTAGGTATTCTTCGGTTTCCCAACAATATATTGAGCATTTGGTTGATGAAGTGGTCATTCAGATGAAATATTCATCTAATCCCACTCTTATTTTTGGGGGTGATGCATCTTCAGACCATTTTGTATCGCAGTCTATTCATCTAATGGTTGAAAAAGTGATCGTGTCGATGCAATCTTCAGTTGATCCCACTCCTCTTTTGGGGGGTGAGGTTCCTTCAGACCATGTTGTCTCGTAATCTAGTGAGCCAATGTTTGATAAAGTGGTCATGTTGATGCAATATTTGACCGATCCCACTCTTCTTTTGGAGAGTGTTGAGTCTACCAAAGTGCTCACATAGATGCAATGTTTGTTCGATCCCACTCTTTTGATGGGGAGTGATGTGTCTATCGAATATGTTTTTAGCATTTCAAATTAAGTAACTCAAATAAGGGCACATTCTACTCACTTTGAGCACATCCCCTTCAAGTCCTAGTATGGTTTCATTTGATTGGAATGAACTTGTTGAGCCTCACCTTCCTTCTTATACACCCTTTCAAATAAGGGTTGAATTTAATTAAAAAAATATTTACCGATGTATTGTGGATGAAGGAGCCTCCGCAAGTATTTTATCCTCCTTGGCTTGAAAAGATTTGGGTTCTCCCAAGATTGTATCATCTTCACATGAGTTGTTGGATTTTGATGGACGTCGTAATGAATATTTCAAGATTCTTCCTTAGTTTCCTATCTCGTTAGGTGGGAATAATGTCCTTTTCGTTGTTATAGTGGTGCAAGGAATGTTAGATTTCAATATGTTTCTCGGGTGTAATTATTTATATGCTATTAATGTTGTGGTGTTTATGCTCTTCCAGGTGATGAATTTCCCTCACAATGGAAGCATTGTCACTCTCGACCAATTAGAATATGATAATCACCATCCTAATTCGAAATTAGTTCAAGTCACCCCTTTATATGTTCCTTGTTATAAAAATAGGATTGTATAGCAATAAAATAAAACAAATGTGGAAATAAAAAACAAAATATATACAATACAAAAGAGACACATATATATGTGATTCACCTAGTGTGGGCTATGCCCACCATAGAAATTTCCAGGTCCTTCCTTTTTATTATCCAACAAAATGAAGGGATATAACCTATTGTAACTTAGGTCTGCACCCCTGGCCCTCCTCTCTCATTTCCTTATGCCTTCGACAATTTTTTCCTCTTCTGGTTGATAAAGTCAGTTTCCCATCTGTTTAATGACTTGGTTTTCCTTACTGTCTTGCTTGAATGATTCTTTACACAGAGTTTTTCTGTTTTTACTGAAGGATAAACACATATCGTGATTTGGTTCAAATTACTTGTCATCTTGTTTTCCATTGATTGAGATTACAACAAGTCGATCAAGTATGATTGTATGCATAGGGAACAACCATGAGAAAAAATGTAGCAATCAAAGAAATCCATTTTGGGCTTATAATTTAAGCCAAACAATCAGGTCAAATATTCAATGGCGGAGATCCAACAGTCATATCAGATCGACAGTTTTCATGAATTCAAGGTTTTCAACATCGCACGAGGTTTAACAACAAGCATTGATCTCTGAAGTTTCGGAGCCCCGAAGTGTCGGAGTGGGCCCTCACTGCCACATCACTCCAGGCCCGTACTACTCCTGGAGATTTAGTTGCAGATAAAACCTAGTTCTCTAGAGCTCCGGAGTGCCCAAGGTATGAAGCACACATCACTCATCCGTCAAGACTTGTGGCGCTCATCCGTCAAGACATGTGGATTCCATTTGGCACTGACATGTGGCACTCATTTATGGTCATTTGGGTCCCATAATCCACTCATTTTTGAGTGACACATGTCACTCGCATTATGTGACACATCAGTAGTCATGAAATCATATGACATCAGGCCACCACGTCACTTCACATCATTTTCACTCCAGGAGTTTCCCATCCAGAGAAAGCACAGTTCTCTGAGACTTGAAGCCCCAAAGTCCCAAAATTTTTAAATGATAAAAATGACTTGATCCAGGTTTAATTAGTGATAAGAACATGCTAATCACTTCGCGAGTTCAGAAATCCAAAAGTTATATACACTTTTCATTCAAAATATCTCGAACTCCAAAGTTCCGAAGTGACGAGAGACTGCCATGTCACTCTGGGATAAAGTCACTTCAGTAAATATTCATGCTCCGTGTTCAAAGCTCCCGAGCTCTAATAAATTTGTGCCATCGCTAAATATGGCTAGGGGAGTTCCAATATGGCAGAAATATAGAACTTTAGCAAGGGCACTAAAGTAGCATGGTCACCTAGATCGTGGATCACAAACTTATTGACGACTCACATTCATGGAGAAAATTAAAGGCATCCAAACATTAAGCCCCCAGAGAGGTCATACAATTGAAAACATGGTATATATTGAGAGGTACCTGGAAGTTGGTGGTTTATTTCGAGAGTCAGAGCGGTGTGGATCAAAACCACCCTTGAAAAATTCTACAATCATGTGATTATATCACGTCTAAGGTCCAATCCGAGAGCAACACATGGAAACAAAACTAGTCTTTAATCCAATTCATCAAAGAAAATTCATGAGGCGAAGCATAACACTAGCAGACCACGACCAGTCCATCACAAAGAAAAAAAGAAGAAGGGTTTCTTATGATTGAGATAGAGTAGCTCGCTGATAGTCAACAGGTACAAACATAATTTTTAGAATCCGGACTCTGCAACACCATAATCAGAAACTCGAGAAACTATAATCCAGACTCCAGAAAAACACCAGAAGACCTACCTCTTCCTCAAGAAAATAATGTGAAGAAGCTACCAATAGAACCATTTATCCTCCAATGGCCTCAAACAATGCACCTACATTCCAGTGCTCAATGAAGAACTCGGTTTTTTCACTCCTAGTCTTTTTCTGCCAATCCCAGTTCATTCCAATGCATGCATCAGGCCAGTTTCATCAATTGTGTCAATTTTCAATTTTTTAATTCAAGAATCTTTTTAGTTTAAAGCATAATAAGTGGTCTTTTATGTGTGATAAGAACCACTCTTTTTTATTAAGTCAAGTGTGAAGTATACATTTTTGTACTCCAACAGTGTTTTAGTGAAGTTAATAAGTTGTTGTACAATTGTTAATGTGGATTTAAGTCTCAGTCCTAGATGGACGAGAACCTATGCAACTCTGATAAATATGTAGTTTCTGTATGTTTTGAGGGTGGAGTTTTTTGGGAGAAGAGATCGATACAACAACTGGTTGGACTCATTTTGCGCATGGACTAAAGATCTCTACCCGGTGAAGATATTATTGATGATAGTGTGTTTGTGTCCAAACTCGTATGTGTTTCTTATCTTGAATATAGTTTTGATTTGTGCAAAGTACATTTCTTTTCCTTCAACTACTGTATAACTTGTCTTTATTTATATGCAACCTGTGATAACAACTATGCTTTGATGAAGATTTGTTTTTATTACAAACTATAGGATTAATTGTGTTTTTGATACATGTTTAATTTCTTCAAATGATATTTCAAGTATTAAACTTCTTGCAGCAGATTATTCATTGAGTGGTTTGTTGTCTCGCTTTGGCTTTTACCTCTATTATTTCACTTGTCTATCATTAGTGTGCCACCAGCCAAGGAGGAACCTCATCCATATCATTTTTTCAACCCAACCATGCTATTGTCTTGGTAAAACCAACCCTCTAACTGACCAACATAAATAAAAAACAAACCATTCTAAACTTGAGGTGGCCTAGATTTTCCCTTTAGCAGTCAGGTGCAGACTTTAGGACCAACATCTTCTAGCGTCATTTCCAGGGAACGAAGTAACAATATATATTTCCATGGGAGAAGAAAAATGATAATATCTGATCTTTGATAGTTAAAAAGTACCAGACACATTCAGAGTACATATCATTCCCCTGGTGACTCCATGGTTAAAAATTCCAGTGGCGACTCCACTAAGTAGAATTTACGAAAGAAATATTGGAGCCCAGAAAAGGACTCAACATATCCAAATATGAACATATCAAAACCATCAAGGCTCATCCTAACCTTCAGAAAGACACAATAGTATCTGAGCCAGAAAGGAAACTAACAAAAGCCATCATAGCTCAGAGATATACCTCTCCCCTCAAGGATAAAGTTGTGCCCAAAGAGTCTACTTCTCTTCATCATCACAAGAAGCTTGAATTTTCTAGCCATGAGAATCAAAATTCCAAGGAACATCATACATATTCAACTCCTGACTCTAATTCATCATCCAGTCCATCATCCACCCCTGTAGCTTCCATAAATATTCATATTCTTATTGCCCAAGCAATGGTTGCTAATAGGATGGATGTCAAAATTCCTTCCAGATATGCACCCCTAGCCCTGCCTATAGGCTTACATGCACTCCCAGCCACAGATTACATGAAATATTTACCAAGATATAATGGGGAAGGTGATGTCACTGCTAAGGAACATCTGGTAGCCTTCTACAACTTTGCAGACAACTTTAACATTGACTATGCATATGTGTGAATGAGGTTGTTTGTGTAGATTTTGGATGGGGAAGTAAGGAAATGGTTCTAGGGTCTTCCTCTAGACTCCATCACATATATTGAGGCGTTAGATGAACCTTTCATAAAGAAATGGGCAGATAGGAGAGACTATCTCTACTACATCACTAAGTTTGGGGCTCTAAAGAGAAAGAATGGTGAATCTATTTCAGACTTCACCAAGAGATTCAATAAGATGTATGGTAGAATCCCATATGAGATCAAACCAACTAAAGCCTCTTCCAATATCACTTATGCCAATGCATTTGATGTAGATTTCTCCCTTCTGTTGAGGGAGAGAAGATCCACCGCCTTGTTGTCCATGCAGGAAGTAGCCATTGAGGTTGAATCCAATATCTTGGCATCAGATAGGTTAAAGACTAGATATGATAAAGATAAGAAGAAACAAAGAGAAGATTCCCCTGCCTCCTCTAAATCAACCACATTTGATCCCAAACTTGATGAAATGACCAAAAATTTGAAGGATCTAACATCTGAAATAGCTAAGTTGAAATGGGAATCTAAACAACCAAATAGATATTTTCAAGGGGATGGAAATAGAAATCCAAATCAGTTCAGAAGGCCTAGTGATGCACCTCATATAATGTAGAGAGAAAGGAGGAATGTTGATGATCAAAGGGTTGTGCCTCCTTTCCAAGACAATCATATTGAGGAGATAGATGTAGATAGTGATGTTTTAGATGATAATGTTGTTTTAATTTTCAATGAAACGGATTTTTATACCAGTCACTTAATGCAACAAGAATATGAGATAGCACAATTGTCAAATCATTTTGATAATCAGGTAGGGGAAGAGGGATTTATTCAAGGACAACCCTAGAAAAAGTATGATTTGAGGCCTAGAACAGGGGCTCCCAAAGCCACCACCTCTGATAAAAAAAACAGGTTGAAGTTCCTCCCAAGCTAAATCCAAGTAAAGGTATGTCATCTAAATCTCAACAACTTCCCCCATCTAAACCCGCAGTACCTGAAGTAAAGGAAATTGATAGGCCACCAACCTCTTTCATCTTAGAGAATGAGTTAAGCAAGATCAAGATCCCTATGCCTTTGAGAGAATTGATGAAGAATGAACCTTTCAAAAAATCCATCATGAAATTTCTAAACCCAACTACTCCTACTATATCATCTAATGTAATTAGTCTGCAGGATGAGAACCCAACCATTATTGTGGATCCACACATTGAGGATGGCTGCAATGCTTCTCCATCATTATATATATCTTTAAATGTCCATGATAAGATCCTACATAACTGTCTCATGGACTCATGATCCTTGCACAATTTTATTCCCAAATTGTTTATGGAAGAACTAGGTCTAGATATCACCAAACCCTACCAGGACTTGTACTCCTTTGATTCTAAAAAAGAAAAATGTCTGGGACTGATAAAAGATATGGTGGTTTCTTTGGCACAATTATCAATGAAGAGTGTAGTGATGGACATTGTTGTGGCTGACATTCCCCCGAAATTCGGTATGATCTTATCCATAACTTGGGCTAAGAAGGTTGGAAGATCATTACAAATGGACCTCACTTATGCCACCATCCCTATGTTCGGAGGGGGACGTAGGAGGCTATAGAGAGAGGTAATATTATCCTACATCGTCAGTGACCATCAGAACCCAAACAATCACCCAATATATGTTGTTGAGGGTGAGATAGACTGCAAAGATTAACCACTAATAGATCAACAAAACAATGTATGGAAGATGTGTTTCGATGGCTCTTCATCAAAGGAAGGATTCGGGGCAGGTAGAATCCTCATTTCCACTTCATAAGAGGTAATAAAACTCTCTTATAAGATGGAGTTTGACACTATTAATTATATAGTTGAATATGAAGCTCTGGTGATGGGATTGAGGGCTGCCAAAGACATGGCCATTGACTATTTAGAAGATTTTGGTGATTCTGAGTTAATCGTCAATCAAGTTAAGAACATCTATCAAAATAAACAAGAGAGGCTCAAGCAATAAATAAATGAGGTATGGGACCTTATCAGCAATTTCTTTCTAGCATTTAATATATACTTCATCCCTAGAGAGGAGAATCAGAAGGAAGATTTTGTGGCCTTGGATGCCAACACTTTTAGACCTCCCTTTGGTCCAAATTTTAAATATCAGGTGCAAATCAGACATAGGACAACCATTTCAGACAACATAAAGCACTGGAAAATCTTTAGTGATGATCTAGAGCTGTATAGGTTTCTACAGACCATTGAAGAATTCTCCAATATCTCAATCGACCAAGAAATCCAAGAAGTTGAAAATAATGAATTAGAAAATCAACAAACATCTCATATGCTAAAGACAATAGCTGGCCACGATACTATGGATATGAAAACCAATCACATTCCAAGAGGACTAGTGCCACTGGAGAGGTTGTTTGACAATAATGATGTTTCCAGAGAAGCTGCAATGAAGAATCAAGAAGAAGAGATAACACATTGCAATATTGGGACCACTGAGAATCCCAATATCATCAAGTTGTCCAAAGCATTAGTTGTGTAACAAAGGGACATGTATGTTAGTCTCATCAAAAGGTTTTCTGATACTTTTGCATGGACGTATGAGGATTTAAAGACATTTGACACTGATATCATCTAGCACAAGATCCCTCTAAAGGCTGGCTCCAATCCATTCAAATAGACAATTCAGAAATTTAATCCCATGTTGATGTCCATAATTGCGAAATAGCTGAAGTGAATGTTGGATGCAAGGATTATTTTACCATTGAGGTACTCAAAATGGGTATCCAACATGGTACCCATGAGAAAGAAATACGGGGAGATACACTTATGTGTTGATTTCTGAAATCTCAACAAGTGTTCTCTAAAGGAAAATTACCCCCTCCCCAAGATGGATCATATTTTATAGAGGGTGGTAGGTGCCCATCGGATTTCCTTCTTAGATGGATACTCTGGTTATAACCAGAAAACAATGTGAGAAGAGGATAAATAAAAAACAACATTCACCACCCCATGGATAACATTCATGTACGACAAGATGCCTTTTGGGTTGATGAATGCAGGGGGCACTTTTTAGAGGGCCATGGACATATCTTTAGTGGGGGGAAAGGACAAATTTATGGTTATATATTTGGATGACATCACCATTTTCTCCAACTCTGATGATGAACATTTGCAGCATCTGGAGCAGGTTTTTCAGAAATGCAGGAGATACAAAATATATTTGAATCCTAGGAAGTCCCACTTTGCCATTCCAGAAAAGAAGCTCTTAGGCCACATCATATCAGAAGGAGGTATAAAAATTGATCTGAAGTGAGTCTATGCCATTAAAGAGATCAAAATCCTCATAAATAAAAAGGCTATCCATTCTTTCATTGGAAAAATAAACTTCCCAAGGAACTTTGTGCCAAATTTCGTCGAAATCCTGAAGCCTATCACTAACATCTTGAAGAAATATGTTGTGATAAAATGGTCACTAGAGGAAAAATCAACATTCCAAAGGATCAAGCAATATTTATTTGAATCCCCTATGTTAGCCATCACAGACTATGCCAAATAGTTTTTCATCTTCTCTCTTTCTTCTGAGGGAACCATTGTTGTTGTACTACTGTAGAAAAATGGAGAAAGGCATGAAAAACCCATAGCATTTTTTAGCAAATCCATATGAGATGATGAGATGAAGTATGATATATTATTAAATAATGCTTATGAGTTGGTCAAATCACTCAAGGCCTTCAGGGTATATGTGTTATAGTATAGCATAACAACCTTTGTTCCTAGCAATAGTGTCAAAAAGATTATGTTCCAACCCGATAGTGAGTGGAAGAGAGGGAAGTGGATTGTTAATCTTTTGGAGTATGACCTACACATAAAACCCACCAAGCTGATCAAGGGACAAGGACTTTCCAAGTTGTTATCATAACCAAATTGTAATGTGCTATAATTACATCAAATATTCACCCAATCAGATACACCCATCATAGAGCCTGGACAATACATCATGCATGTATTTCAAAATTAATCCTCTTCACCTTGGTACACAAACATCATTTATTTTATGCATCATCTTAAATGTCCACCAGATGTGAAGAAGACAAAGGACAGGTACCTCAAATTGAAGGCTATCAAATTTTGCATTTGAAACTAGAACTTTTATTGGAGGGATCTTGCTGGCATCTTGTTAAAATGCCTTGATGAAAATGAAGCCAATCTAGTCGCAATAGAAATGCATAAAGGAGTATGTGGAGGAAACCAACATTGGAAGGAAACAAATCTCAATATCCTAAGGGTAGGGTACTACTGGCCGACCCTTTTCTATGATATATTTACTGTTGTTAGGTCCTGCAATGAATGTCATAAATTGTAAGGAAACAAACGTTACTGTCACTACCCCTAAAACCTATCATTGTCAGTGGTCCATTTTAGCAATGGGGGTTAGACTTCATAGGTGAGATAAATCCATCCTCCAGTGGGAAACACAAGTGGATTCTCACTTCCACTGACTATTTCACCAAGTGGATCGAGGTTATTCCCACAAGGAATGCCACTAACAAGGTGATCATGAATTTCCTGGAAACCAATATTTTTTCCATATTTGGCTGCCCCAGCAAGCTTATAAAGGACAATGCCCAAGAATTCAAGTCCAAATCCATGATTGACTTATGTGGTATTCATAATATTTCCTTAACACATTCCATGCCTTATTACCCTCAGGGGAATGGTCTGGTAGAGTCATCAAACAAAACTCTCATAAGGATTATCAAGAATTTGTTGACCGAAAACAAGAAATCTCGAGAATCTAAGCTCAAGTATGCTTTGTGGGTAGGCATAATCAACACCAATAATTCTTTGGGAACTTCACCATTTCATCTTTTCTATGGTGCAGACATTGTTTTTCCCACTCATCTTGGTATACCACTCCTAAAATTCTTGCAGGAAGAGATTGAGGAGCCAAATGACATCCAAAGGAGAATCTTCCAGATTATAGAGGTTCAAAAAAAGTGATAAGAACTGGATGAGAGGACTAAAGCATACTAGATCAAGATCAAATCATCCTTTGACAAGAAAACCAAGAAAGAGATATTTCAAAAAGGTGACCTGGTCTTCAGGTGGGATGCCAGAAGGGATGACAACTCCAAGCACGATAAGTTCGATAAGTTTGGAACTTTTAAGGTGGTTGAGGTTTTGGACAATAACACATTTATCTTGCACAATCTAAACGATACAAAGATCTCGGAGGCCCAGTAAATGGGCGCTTCCTGAAACACTATTTTGTTTAAGGATGAGGGAATGTCCCTCTTGTACCATAGATGCTTTCCTTTTATTTTTTCATTTGATTAGTTAGTTGTGTGTGAATAAAGACTCCATAGCCCAATAAAGTAACTGGGGTTTAGTTTCAATTTCAAGTTTCAATAAAGAATTCATATCCCAACAAAGGCACCGGGGTTATCCTCAGCGTTAATTTTAAGAGATACATGGTTGAGAGACATTAGTAGAGATACATGGAAAGATAGGTAAGGAAAGGAATGTGGGAGCAAGTTATTAAATTCAAAGGCATTGATCTGCTATTCTTAGCACCTTACAGGGAAGTGTTATCCCCAGTTGGAACCAATTTTTTATCTTAGGTTTGCACCCCTTCCCCTCCTCTCTCACTCCTTATGCCTTCGTCAAAATTTTCCTCTTCTGGTTGATAAAGTTGGTTTCCCATCTGTTCAATGACTTGGTTTTCCTTATTGTCTTTCTTGACTGATTCTTTGTGCAGAGTTTTTCTTTTTTTCTTGAAGGATAAACACATATCATGATTTGGTTCAAATTACTTGTCATTTTTTTCTTCCATTCATTGATCTTACATCAGGTCGATCAAGTATGATTGTATGCAAAGGGAACAACGATGCGAAAAACTGTAGAAAACAAAGCAGTCCATTTCAGGATTAGAATTTAAGCCAAATAGTTAGGTCAAATCTTCAATGGTGGAGATCCAACAGTTGACTCATATCGATGGTTTTTGTGCATTCATGGTTTTCAACATTGCAAGAGGTTTAATGAAAATCACAGATCTTCGAAGTTTCGGATCCCCGAACTATTGGAGTGGACCCTCACTACCATGTCACTCTGGGCCCGTACTACTCTGAGAGATTTAGATGTAGAGAAAACCCAGTTCTTCAGAGATCCAGAGTTCCCAAGTGTCGAAGCACGTGACACTCATCCGTCAGGACTTGTGGTACTCATCCGTGGAGACACATGGCTTCCATCTAGCCCTGACATGTGGCACTCATTTTCGGTCATTTGGGTCCCATCATCCGCTCATTTTTTAGTGACACATGTCACTCGCCTTATTTGACACATCAGTAGTTGTGATATCATATGACATCAGGCCACCATGTCACTTCGCAACATTTTCACTTTGAGATTTTTCCATCCACAACAAGGAGATTTCTCCGAGACCCAGATCCCCGAAGTCCCAAAATATTTAAATGATAAAAATGACTTAATCTAGGTTTAAGTAATGATAAGAACACACTAATCACTTCGTAAGTTCAACACTCCGGGAGTTATATAAACTTTTCATTCAAAATCTTTCGAAATCTGAAGTGCCGAAGTGATGAGAGACCGCCACATCACTCTGGGATAAAGTCACTTCGGGAGATATTCATGCTTCGCATTCAAAAGATCCCAAGATCTAAGAAATTTGTGTCATCGCTAAATATGGCTAGGGGAGTTCTAATATGGCTGACAGATAGAACTTTAGCAGGGGCGCTAAAGTAGTAGGGTCACCAAGATCATGGATCCCAAACATTAAGCCCCGAGAGCGAGCCCACAATTGAAACCATGGTATAACTTGAGAGGTACGTGGCAGTTGGTGGTTGATTTTGGGAGTCATAGTGGTGTGGATCCAAATTTCCCTTGACAACTTCCACAATCACATGCTTATATCAATTCTAGGGTCCAATCGGAGAGCAGTGCATGGCAACAAAACTGGGCTTTAAGCCAATTCATCAAAGGAAAGTCATGAGGAGAAGCAGACCACTATCAGACCGTGACTAGTACATCACATAGAAAATAGAAAGAAGGGTTTCTTATGATCAAGATAGAGAAACTAATTGATAGTGAATAGGTACAGACAAAAGTTTCAAAATCCGGACTCTGCAACACCATAATATGGAACTCGAGAAACTATAATCCAAACTCTAGAAAAACACCAGAAGACCTACCTCTTCCTCAAGCAGATAATTTGAAGAAGTTGCCAATACCACCTATTATTCTTCGGTGGCCACAAAAAATACGCGTGCGTGCCAGTGCTCAATGAAGAACTTAGTTATGTCGCTCCTAGTATTTTTATTCCAATCCCAGTTCATTCCATCGCATGCATCAGGCCAGTTTCATCGATAGTGTCAATTTTCAATTGTTCAGTTCAAGACTCTTTTTAGTTTAAATCATACTAAGTGGTATTTTATGTGTGATAAGAACCACTCTTTTTTATTAAGTCAAGTGTGAAGTATACATTGTTTTACTCCAACAGTGTTTTAGTCAAGTTAATAATTTGTTCTACAATTGTTAATGTAGAGTTAAGTCTCAGTCCCAGATGGACGAGAGCCTCTACAACTCTGATAAATATGCAGTTTTTGTATGTTTTAAGGGTGGAGTTTTTTGGGAAAAGAGATCAATACAACAACTGGTTGGACCCATTTTGTGCATGGACTAAATCTCTCTACCTGGTGAAGATGCTATTGATGACATTGTGTTTGTGTCCAAACTCGTATTTGTTTCTTATCTTGAATACCATTTTTATTTTTGCAAAGTACATTTCTTTTCCTTTAGATACTTTATAACTTGTCTTTATTAATATGCAACTATTCTTTGATGAAGATTTGTTTTTATTGCAACCTTTGGGAGTAATTGTGTTTTTGATACATGTTTAATGTCTTGAAATGATATTTCAGGTATTAAATTTCTTGCAACAGATTATTCATTGGGTGGTTTGTTGTCTCCCTTTGTTTTTACCTCTATTATTTCACTTGTTTGTCATTAGTGTCCCACCAGCCAAGGAGGACCCTCATCCATATCATTTTTCCAACCCAACCATGCTCTTGTCTTGGTAAAACCAACCCTCTAACTAACCAATAGAAATAAAAAAACCAACCATTCTAAACTTGAGGTGGCCTAGATTTTCCCTTTAGCAGTCAGGTGCGGACTTTAGGACCAACACATCCTACAACACACCCACTGTAAATTCCTCTTATTTATCTCATAGTCTCCTATCTCATAATAAAATATTCATGTTAATAAATAGCCACAATAGAATTCCCTCATAAAAGAGGGGTGTCTTCTAGGAAAAAAAACCCTAAAATAAATTCTACCATTAGATATGTGACCTTATAATGAACTGTCCCAATTGACTATGAAATTACAATATTTTACAAGGCAATTTTTCCCAAAATTTCAATTCAGGGGCACTGCCCCTCCCTTGGACCCCCCTGGAGACATTTGTGAGGGGGAAATACCCCCACAGCCCCCCCATTAAGGAAAGGGGTCCAAGCATGGCTGAAACAAACCTATGAATCAGGAAGATAATCAGGCTCCCCAACCAACAATCTCCCACTTGGAGACGAATCACAACAACTCCACTGTTGTTGTACTTGCTGGACTATACTCCACCTTGGAAATAATTTTTTTATCATATTCACCTTCATGCTTGAAGGCCAACTGAAACTGAGAAGGAACTCAGTTTCTCCCTGGTTACTCCTTTTGATAACATGTCTACAGGATTCTAGCTAGTATGTATCTTTTCCAACTTCAAATGTCCACCTTCCAAGATGAATCGTATGAAATGGTACCTGAGTTGTATATGCTTAGTATTTGAATGGAATGTTGAGTTATTTGCAAGATCAATGGAACTCTCGTTGTCACAGTACAACCTACTATTCTCTTGCTTCTTTCCCAATTCATCCATAAGCCTTTGTAACCAAATCATTTCTTTACTAGCCTCTGTAGCAACAACATACTCTGCTCCTGTTGTTGAAATTGCAACAACCTTTTGTGGTTTCTAAAATCAAAGTTACTGTTGTTCCACGTACAGTAAAAACATACCCTATGGTTCCCCTCCTGCTATCTTTATCACCTTCCATATATGAATCAACATATCCCTATAAAATAGTGTCTGAACCTCCAAAACATAATGCATGATTAGAAGTACCTCTCAAATACCTTAGAATCCACTTTACTACTTCCCATTGTTCTTTACCTGGATTGTTCATATAACTTCTTACAACTCCCACTACATGTGAAATATCTAGTCTTTTGTAAACTATCACATACATCAAGTTGCCAACTATTGATGAATAAGGGACCCTGGACATGTATTCTATCTCCTCCTATGTCTTGGGACACATTTCCTTAGTTGATTTGAAATGGTTGGCCAAAGGTGTACTAACTCGTTTTGCATTCTACATTCTAAACCTCTCCAACACCTTCTCTATGTACTCACCCCGACACAATGTCAATTTGTGATTTTTCCTGTCTCTTGTTATTCTCATAGAAAGGATTTTATTTGCAGCACCCAAATCCTTCATCACAAATTAATTAGCTAATTTCTTCTTGAGCACATTTATATCTTGCATATTAGACCCTGCGACAAGCATGTCATCTACATACAATAGAAAGATATTATAGCTTCCATTTTCTAGCCTTTTAAAATAAACACAGTGATCAGAATGACATCTACTATAACTTTGTTCTGTCATAAACTTGTCAAACTTTAAATACCACAAACTTGGATCTCTATTTTCGCCATACAAGTTCTTCTTCAACTTGCATACCAAATTATCCTTTTCTTTGACCTCATACCCCTGTGGTTGTTGCATATAAATATCTTCCTCCAAATCCCCATGGAGAAAAGTTATTTTTACATCTAACTGTTCAAGATGAAAATCTTCTACTACCACAAGACTTAAAATATTCCTAATTGAATTCATATTAACAACAAGAGAAAATATTTCATAAAAAAATCTATACCTTTATTTTGTGCAAACCCCTTTACAACAATTCTAGCTTTCTATCGTCTTTTTCCTCCATCTTTTTCCTGCAAGCAATTGAACCAAGTCCCAAGTACGGTTATTTACAAAGGAATCAATTTCCTCATTCATGCATTGCTCCCACTTCTTCTTAGTGTCTACCTCCATTGCTTATTCATAACATTTTGGTTCACCAGAATCAATCAAAAATAAATAATACAATGAAGAAGAGTATCGTTCAGGCGGTCTACTTAACCCAGTAGATCTTCTAAAAGAAATTGTAGGAGTTTGAGGTACTTGTTTCTCCTATTGTTGTACATTTTTATTTTCTAGCACATTTGGAATTTCGTTTTCAGTGTTCTCATCAAGCACTCTATATTCAGGTTTTTTGTTTTCTTGTTTCTTTCCCTGCAATTGATCTTTATACATGAATTTCTCATTGAATATGACATATCTACTCGTAATGATTTTTTTATTTTCACAATCCCATAAGTTCTAACCAAAAAAATTAAAATTGTATCCAATAAAGGTACACTTCTTGGATTTTACCTCAAGCTTTGTTCTATTTTCTTTATCAATATGGAAAAATTATTCACAACCGAAAGTCTTCAAAAATCAATAGTTTAACTTTTTACCTACCCATGCCTCCTCTATAATTCCACCATCCAAAGAGACTGAAGGTCCTCTATTTATTAAGTAAATATCAATATATATAACATCTTCCCAGAATTGTAAGCGCAACCCAACATCCAATCTCATACTCCTTGCACGCTCCATTATTGTCCTGTTCATCCTTTTTGACACACCATTTTCTTGTGGTGTTCCTGGAACTGTCTTCTCTCTACAAATCCCATGGTATGAAAAAAAATCACCAAAATCCTTGCTACAGTATTCACCTTCATTGTCTAATTTGAGACACTTCAAACTTTTTCCTGTCTCATTCTCAACCAAAGCTTTCCATTTCTTAAAACTGTCAAAAACATCATATTTTTGTCGAATGCAATAAACCCATGTTTTTCTAGTTGTGACATCAATAAAAGTAACATAATAATGTGAGCCACCAAGAGATGATACTTTAGCTGGTCCCTATACATCTTTATGCACATGTTCTAACCTTTCACTCTTATTCTTTTCTGACTCTAAGAAATCTGACTCTCTTTTGTTTTCTATAAACATAATGCTCATAGAAATCCAAATCAATTTGTTTAAGATATGGAAACAAATTCCTTTTTGAAGTATCTGAATCCCCATCTCACTCATGTGTCCAAGCCTATGATACCAAAGTTTTGTATCCACTCTTGTAGAAAATAAAGAGATATAAGAATCAATATTACTAGTACATAAATACAATGTACCTATATTTTCTCCTTTTTCTATCACCAGTGATACTTTGGTGACCTTCCACGCCTTATCTATAAATATAGATATATAACATTCACTTTCCAACTTCCCTATTGAAATTATATTTTTCCTTAGATCTGGAACACATCCTACCTCTTTCAACAACCATTGGTTTCCATTCTTTTTCTTTATTTGTACCTTACCCATTGCAAAAATTTTGCATGGTGCAGCATCACCCAAATGAACCTGTCCAAAATCACCTTGAACATAATCTAGAAAATGTTTCCTATAGGGTGTGGCATGAAATGAAGCCTCTGAATCTACTACCCAAGAATCAGAAATATTATCTATAGAAAGAGTCAAAGCATCTTGTAACACATCACCTGTTACATTTTCTTCCTGATTTTTCTCTTGTTGTCCATCTCTTTATTTCTTTGGAGATCTGCAGTCTTTCTTCAGATGTCCTTTCTTCCCATAATTACAACACTCTATATTTCCTAGTCTATATTTGGATCTCCCCTTATTATAATTCTCTCAATTCCCTAATCCCTTTCCTCTATACTTTTTTCTTCCCATGTTCTCCATGTTTAATGCATTATTTGATGTCTCACCTATGATTTTATATCACATTTCCTCACTAAGGATAACACTAAAAACATCATCAAATTTTAGAGTGTTTGAACCAGAGACAAAGTTAATTATAGACATGACGAAGCCGTTCCATCTTTTTGGAAATGAGCACAATATTAGAAGAGCCCTAACCTCATCATAAAAGTACACTTTTACATAACTTAGTTGATTAGTAACTGTATTAAATTCATTTAAATGATATGCAACAAACCCGCCTTCTGACATCTTCATATTAAATAATCTCTTCATTATAAATACCTTGTTGAGTGCTGAGAGTTTTTCATACAGTGTATCCAATGCATCAATTATCTCCTTCATTTTCTTTTCTTTTGAAATATTGAAATCCACCGATGCTGCCAGGCTAAGTCGTATCGTTCCTAGTGACTTTCTATCAAAAAGATTCCATTCTTCATCCTTCATGGTTGTCGGCTTCTTTTCTATTCCACCCAATTGTAGGAATACATCTTTCTAATATAAATAATCTTCCATTTGCATCTTCCATAATTGGTAGTTTTTTTCATTAAATTTCTTGGCCCTAAACTTTCCTTCTTCCACCATTTCTCCCACTCAAACCAAGAACCTTATTTTCCTATGAGTTACCTTTCGCTCTGATACTAGTTGTTAGAAAAAAAAGATCACAGAGCAATAAAATAAAATAAAATGTGGAAATAAAACACAAAAGATACATAATACAATAGAGACACAAATATATGTGGTTCGCCCAGTGTGGACTACATCCACTAGATAAATTTCCAGGTCCATCCTTTTTATTATCCATCAAAATGAAGGGATACAACCTACAACACACCTGTTGCAACTTCCTCTTCTTTCTATCACAATATCCTATCTCCAAATACAATATTCATGATAATATATAGCCGCAATACAATTCCCTCATAAAAGAGGGGTGCCTTCTAGGGAAGAAAAACCCTAAAATAACTTATACCATTAGATATGTGACCGTATAATGAATGGTCTAGATTGACTATGAAATTACAATATTTTACAAGGAAATGTTTCCCAAAATTTCACTTTGGGGGCGTTGGCCCCCTGGACCCCCCTAGAAATAGTTGTGCAGGGGTAAGCCCCCCCACACCCCCCCATTAGGGAATGGGGTCCAAGCATGGTTGAAACAAACCTCTGAACCAGAAAGATAATCAAGCTCCATAACCAACATTCATATTGTTTGTGTAGACTCTACCCTGCCATGGGTTAATTATGTGACATCTTATCCCCGATGTTCAATTGCTTCTCGACAGGAACATGTGAAATCATGTTCCCCTTCTCAAGACATGGTCTCAATAATTGATCAATTTTGTTATCCAATGGGTGCATGGGAGACCTTTCTTTCCCCTCTTCATCCAAGTGATCTTGAGTCTCCTTTTGAGTATGATCTTACTATTTGTATATCCTCAATCCCTCATGCTTGTGATTCCTCGCTAATAGACTCTGCCAGTCCTAGACATAATGTTAGGAACCAAATATCAATATAGCATAGAAAAACCTCAGAATACGTACTCAATGCCTTGAAAAAGAGAGAAATTAAGATAATAAGCCTCTTCGAGGGGGAAACCTCCTTATGCCCACATAAATGTTCAATTACAAGATGATTCCAAATGAAAATGTCTCCTTGGTATATATAGGAGACTAGAAGGTATAATTACAACTAATAGACTAAAGCCGACATAAATAAAATAACATTACTAATGTAATATGCCCCAATTAAGGGGCAATGAGCCACTATTTAGAGCTTAACATGCCCCTCCCCTTGAGACAAGTGTTGTCTGCAATGCTTGAGTAACTCTGGATGCTTCTGTATAAAAGATTCATATTCCCAAGTGGAATCTTCAGCCGGTAATTTACTCCATTTAATGAGATACTCTGAAATGGACCTATTCCTCAGCTGGTGAATTCTTGTGTCAGTGATGGCTTCAGGCTCCAATATGATTTTTCCTTCCTCGT
>SNQJ01S0023634.1:54789-66714 GCA_010110895.2 Picea sitchensis
ATATATATACACACAAAAAGCATGAAAACAAACCGGTATATACAATGAAAATTTAGAAACACATTATTGCATGAAGTGTTTGAGATGCCGCCCATTTAGGGGGGCATTAAGAATGTCTCCATCCCTGTTTTCTAATAACGAAGCATTTTTTCCTTCTAAGGCCGAAATTTTGTATGGACCAGACCAGATTGGATCGAATTTGCCGTGTTTTCCCGCGTCTTTCTTTCTAGCTTTCCATTTTAAGACCAAGTCACCAGGGATAAATTCTCTATCTTTCACTTTCTGATCGAATAAGGCTTTCATTTTGTCCTGATACCTTTGCAACCTTTCATTTACTTCGGCTCTATTTTGTTGGACTTCGACTAGCTAGTTTATTCTCCTGGTAACGTCATTGGGCTCTTCATTGGAATCTTGCCAGAGTTTCATTATTGGTAGAGAAAGATTTATTGGAAAAATGACATCAGTGCCATATACCATCTGGAAAGGGGAAATCTAGATTGATCTTTTGGTACTTATTCTATTGGCCCATAAAGAATATTTTAAATGGGTATGCCACTCTTTTTTGTTTTCAGTCAAAACCTTTTTTTACACGGTAATCAGGCTTTTGTTGGATGATTCATCCATACCATTTCCTTGTGGGTAGTAAGTTGTGGAGTGCCCTAGTATGATGTTATATTTTTGACAAAAATTTATCATGGCCATCGATTTAAATGCATGCGCATTGTCAATGACTGTTTTTCGAGGGAAACCAAATCTGGATAAGATATTATCTTCCAAGAAACCGATTACTACTGAGTGAGTTGCATTCCTTGTGGGGATAGATTCTACCCACTTAGTGAAATAATCAGTAGTAGTTAGGATCCATTTGTGTTGCGCATTGGAGTGTGGATGAATTTCTCCGATGAAATCAAGTCCCCATTGCTGAAACGAGGCTTCGATTTTAACTGAAATCAGGGGTAAATCTGGGACTCTTTGTTTGCCTGCGAACAACTAGCATGGGACGCAATTTCGAACTTTAGTGTTCACTTCTGTGAACAATTTGGGCCAGTAGTATCCATCTCTTAAGATTTTATACGTTGTTTCTCACCAAGCATGATGTCCTCCACATACTCTGACATGGAATTAATCTATAACCCCTTATGTTTCAGTCTCAACTAAGAACCTCAGTAAAAAATCCAAGGGATCTTTCCAAAACAAATTAGCATCTATGATACAGTATTTTATAGCATGTAACTTTAGCATCCTAGTTTTTGACGAGGTTAACTCACTAGGGAATTGAAGCGTGAGTAGGTAATGGAAAATGTTGCGATACCAGGCTGAAGCTGAAAACTTATCTTGGATTTCGGTTGTAGGTACAGTGATATCAAGCTCGTCTATTTCCAGGAATCCCTCATCCTCTTGCAGCCGATTTATCCCAAGCGCTTTTAAATTTGATTTGGCAAGCAATTTGGTTAAACCTTCACCTTTGATAATTTTAGTTGGCTTCAATTTTAAATCAAACTACTAGATCTTGGCTAACCGCCTGCCTCTTCTTCCATCGTTGTCTGGTTGCACCGGGATTTCCTTAACCGAGCTAGAGGGTACATAGGCTATGATCTTTGAATGTAACACATAATTTCTGAAAGCCTTCAGAGCTTTCACCATTGCATAGGCCTGTTTCTCCATTATATCATATTTCAACTCAGCATTTCTAAGGATTTTGCTAAAAAACGCAATAGGCCGCTCAAAACTTTCTTTGTTTTTTTGTAACAAGACAGTTGCAATGGTATGTTCTGAGGCAAAAGAAAAAATCAAAAACTCGTTTGTGTAATCTGGACTTGCCAAGACCAGTGCTTCACTTATTACTTTCTTGATGCGTTGAAATGAGGCTTTGTCTTCGCTAGTCCATCTCACCTCGCTGTCCTTTTTGAGAATATATGTTATCAATTTCACAATCTCAGCGAAATTAGGAATGAATCTCCTCAGGAAATTTATTTTTCCTAAAAAAGACTGGATTTCTTTTACATTTCTAGGAAAATTTATAGTGTCTATTGCTTCAACCCTTTTTGGATCGATTTTGATTCCTTCTTTAGACATGATATGGCCCAAGAGCTTACCTTCTTACATCGCGAAATGCGATTTCTTGGGGTTGAGTGACAAACCAAATTTTCGGCTATTCTCAAATGTTTGCCTAAGGTGCGTTAGATGTTTGGCATCAGATTTGGAGAACACGGTCAGGTCGTCAAGGTAGATAACAAAAATTTTATCCCTTTCACCCACGAAAGCGATATCCATGGCTCGCTAGAAAGTAGCCTCTTCATTCATCAAACCAAAGGGCATTTTATTGTACATAAAAGTACCCCACGGGGTAGTGAAAGCAGTCTTTTCTTTATCGTCTTGATGCACTGTGATCTGATTGTAACCTGAAAAACCATCAATCATAGACATTTGGTTAGCTCCAACTACTTTTTCTAAGACATGATCCATCTTAGACAATGGGTAATTGTCTTTGAGTGATGATCAATTCAGGTTTCTGAAATCGATGCACAGTCTGATCTCACCATTTTTCTTTCTTACTGGGACCAAGTTGGCTACCCACTCAGAGTATCTCAGTGGAACTATGATTTTAGCATCCAAGAGTTTTTTGACTTCTTTTTCTATCATCGGTAACAGGAGAGGGTTAATCTGCCTGAGTTTTTGTCTAAAAGGTTTCACCTGGTTTTAGTGGGATTTTATGTTCCATGATGGTTGTATCATAAGTTCTCAACTCATCATAAGACCAGGCAAAAACATCTTTGTATTTTCTAAGCAACTCAGCATATTTACTCTTGATTTCGGGAGATAGGTACCTGGACACTTTCTCTAGTCTGGGACTCTCATCAGAACCTATATTTCAATCTTCGACTTCCTCTGGCTGAGGCTGTAAGGTAGTCTTCAAAGAGATGTCATCATGACTAAAACTCCTTTCTAAGGGAATCGGGCCCTTGGGTATCTGATTATTTTTTAAAACCAGCATCCGGTGATTTGTGATTTTAAACTGGAACTCTTGGGGGTCCTCCCCTTCCTGCATGATCCAAATAGGATCATTTTGGTTCTCTTGGTCATCATTGGTTTCGACGAATTCATCTATCGTTTCTAGAAATTTTTGGAGTTGTTCATCGTCCTCGAAGACTTTCCAATGTTGTATGTTATTGAGTATGGAAGTTCTATGTCTAATTTGTATATGATATTTAATTTTGAAAGGAGTGGGAGGTGTGAAATTCAAATATTCTTTGGCTAAAGCATCTGCCTGTTGATTTTCGGCTCTTGGGACGAAATGAACATTAACAGAGGAGATTTTTTTTTCGATTAGGTCCCAAACACAATTTCGATATGACCTTAACCTAGGATGTTTGGCCTGATACTAGCGATTAACCTGTCTCACGATCAACTCTGCGTCACCAAAAACTTCCAAGTTTTTAATTTTCATTTTCCTAGCGGCCTCTAAACCTAACACTAGAGCCTCATACTCACATACATTATTGGTGTGGTCTATGTTCCATTGAATCCTATAAGAGAAAGGGATAATGAATTGGTTATCAGGTGCCACAAAAATTACTCTAGCCCCATGTCCAAGACAATATGAGGCACCATCAAAAAACATTTTCCAAACACGAGTGTTATACACATCATGTTCTATTTGTTCTTTTTCTTTTTTATTTTCTGTACAATTTTCTTCTATACACGCATCCACATCATCATCTATAGATAATATACAATTACCTAAATCCTGATCAGAAATATATACAGGATAATTGTCTGGGCTGAGAGGATCACTGACCATAAATGCTAACCTGGATTCCATGTACAGTCGTGTGAAATGCCCCCCAAAAAATGGAATTGTTGCGTATGTTATATCAAGTTGAAGGGAACCTCCAATTTTTGCACCCCAATATCGGGACAAGAGCATGCCATATTTTGGGGGTATATCTACGACAACTACATTCATTAAAACACTTTTTGAAGGTACTTGTGCAAGGTTTACAACTAAGTCCTTTATCATACCTATACACTTGAATTTTCTCGAATAGAAAGAACATAAATCTCCATAAGGCCTGGTGGTTTAAAGTTCGAGTCTATCCATGATTTCTTTATGCATCACATTGTGAGATGCCCCAGAATCTAACATGCAGTTATGGAGCAGATGGTCGAGAACGATCAAAGTAATGTAGAAAGGGGCAACAATGTCTTTGGCACCTTCGAAGTGTGGACCAAAAATTATGTTAGGTTTTTCATCCTCTAAGTTTATAACCTCGACCTAACTTTCATTTTCGGAAAAGTTAATCATTTTAGCAATTTTTTTTCAATATATCGGGTTTTTAGCTAGTTCTACAAGATGAATAGGAAATTTGATCTTATTGATTTCATTTTCTAGGTTGAAACTTCCAATGGCTTTGTCGATTTCCATGTTTTGAACCTCCGACCCTTTCTTTTCAGTTTTCCTTAGTCGAGGGACCTTTGTTTCGGTAATAGGGGTATCTGTTTTTTGCATGCTCAAGGGAAGCGTTTCCACTGTCTTTGTTTTAATCAAATGGATGTTAGTAGCCTTAGTCCCTTCAGTCTGTTTCTCAGTTCTTTTTGAAACTGGTTAATCAATTTCAGACCTCGTCAGTATTTTTTTAACTTGAACGGTTGCGGAAACCCTGTTTCTAAGTTTCAGGTTGTATTTCTGGTGGAGTTCAGCCATTATCCCATCCAGTGTTCCCTAATAGATCAAATTTTATGAAACATAGACGTTCTTGCTACTCTCGGTCCCATACTCTGTAGTCAAAGACTTTTCATAATCATGTATTGTTATGTAAGGTTGTAGGCAGTCATCACCAAGATTGTTCATATCCTCTTCTAACTCCCTAAAATCCTCCAAGTCTTGTCCTCCTACAATGTTTTCACTTTTAAAAGGAGTTTGGATCTTTTGATATTCATTCTTAATTTGTTTTTGGTGGTTTTGATGGTTAGTGTTCTTTCTGAACTCCTTTCTAGGGTAATGCTCATTCTTAGTTTGTTCTAGTTCCATTCTCGATATTTTGTTTGGCAGTTCTTTGATGATTCTAGCCATATCGTCCATTTTGTCTTCTGAAGATCTTCCTGATCCAGAGGGTGCTCCTTGGTCCTTGTATCTCTTTATTTCTTTGTTTCCTGTATCGAATTTATCTTTTATCTTTCCTGATGCCATCATATTAGATTCGATTTTGAGGGCATCATCTTGCATCTTGGTAAGATCTACTGATCTTCTCTCCCTTAATAATAGGGTGAATTCGGGGTCAAAAGCTCCAGCGAAAGTTACCTTTGCGGAAGGTTGTGAGGGATTGACCTCAGTTGGGATATTATTGTACAATTTGTTAAACCTTTGTGTAAACTCGAGGACCGATTCATAGTTTTTCTTTCGAAGAGCTCTAAATTCAGTCAGATAATAAAGATGGTTTTTCCGTTCACCCCATTGTCTGATAAAATCATTTTCAATTTGATCATATGACGATATAGATCTGACAGCTAGACCTCGAAACCAGGTTCTTAATTTCCCTTCAAAAGTTTGAACCAAGACTCTGGAGTAAACATCTTCATGTTCCAATCCAATAATTTCAGCGAATTGATCGAAAATATTTATGTGTTCGGCTGCTGTCAAGTCGCCTTCTCCCATGAACTTAGGAAGGTTTTTCATGTAATTTTCTGGTAAATCATGGAGAGGGATTGGTAGAACTAGAGAGGTGTATCTTGTAGAAACCTTTTCAAATATTCGAAGAGGCGGTGCTTGGTTGCCTTCTCCTCCTCCTTGACCACCCACGATAGCACCTCCAACCCCACCTCCTCCGGCCGCGACCATTGTGGAGTTAATGGTTAAAGTCTAGGGGTTGTAAGGACAGGTTTCAGGAAACTGATTATTGAAGGGGGAGAAAATTGAGAAAGAAGAGCTTGGGAAATGTGGACTGGTTCCTTCAGAACCACAGGGTGAGAATACAGGAGAATCAACAAAAGTTGAGTCAAGATATATAGGATAATTGTTTGAGTTTTGAGATGTAGGAAAATGAACTTCGAGAAGGGAGGGAGAATGAGTCACCACAGGAAGTGAGGTAGATCTTTGTTTTCTATCAGTGTGGGAAAAGGCTGATAAAGCCTCGGTCTCAAAGACCAGATGAACCAGATCGGATTCAAGGGGTGTGACTTTATCAACGGGGTATTTCCCATAAAGGGGTGGAATACTTGATTCACCGTGTTGATCCTCTAAGTCAGACTGTGTAAACTTAGGTCAAAAATTTGTATCTGTGGAAGAGATAGTCTGGTGGAAGTATCTTCTTGATTTTAGAATTTTTTCGGTGTCCGAAAAAGGTGAAATCTTCTTGTTTTCTGGATTCTTTCTGGTGTTTTTCTGGTTAAGAACCAGCTTAAACAATGTGGAGTCGCCAAGTGAAAGATAAAGGTATCCTTAGAAGGTTTTCAAACTTTGTTCACTATCAAAGAAATAAAGCATCAATGTCATTCTCCCCAGGAAAAAACTTTGTTTCTCCGTTCCCCAACAACGACGCTAAAAATATGTTGTTCCTGAGTTTATACTTTAAGGCTTTAAAGTATACTGTCAAGGCATCTGAAAAAATAGAGGGAGCTAAGAAAACAGAAAAGAATGATAAAAAGGTAAAGGCTATTGTTGGTTTCGCAATTGTCTCTGTCGAAATTCCCAGTTTTCCTGGATACTGATATCTCTCTCAATTGCTTCCCATGAACAATCTAAGTCAACCCAGTTATTTGTTGTTTGTAAAATAGTGTTAAATAAATTTAGAGCAATGTTGGTTTGATCTGAGATACCGGGCTCAATGTTAGGCTACCTTGCAATTGGTACTGTCATGAACGAGGAAAGTAAAGGAGGATAAAGTTTTGTGTTTTCTTTTTAGGCTGGTTATCTCTATTACACAATGTAACCAGAATGATGTCAAAACACAAATAAATAGTATAACCAAATTGTAGGCCTTTTCTTGTATCTGAGTTAAATTTTAAAGAAAAGAAATATGCATGATATGGAGAAAAAAATAAAGCTATTAGCAAAGTGAGGCATCAATTTCAGAGGAATCTCACTTTGTAACAGAAGACTATGAAATGAGAAAAATATTAATGAAGCATATGATGTTGAAATCTAAGCATCTACATGTCTTGTATCTGTTGATAACAGATATAGAGGAAAAATTGTAAATGATTTGAAATAACAAGAATGATAATTTCCACAGTAGAGGTTGTACTAAATTGTAACTAAGAATTCATCAATTAAACATATATAAGAAAGATGAGATGACAGGGAAACACATAACTTAGAAGTGACAAGATATGAAATCTTCAATCTGAATTTCTATTAATTTAGAGTCTCTTCAAAATTACTTTGTCAACGATAATTTTTTCCTACAGATCAAAAAGCCCTGTTTTAGTCTTCGTTCCTTGTATTTATACAAGGTCATCCATACTTGATGGTTAACAATCTCCTACTTTCTAGGAGAAAAATAGTTACAAAACTGCAACCTTAACCATTGCACGATTAACTTTTGTTTATCTATCATTCCAACAGTATGAGTTTCCAAACGATACTTCATTTCTTAGTCGAAGTCTCTCCCTCCTTTGATGCTACACATTCAATACATTTCTAAAGAAAATGGACAAAGTTTCTAGGAGGTGTTGGAAGATCTTTAGTCTCAAACAGATAAAAATTTCTTTGTACCTTTGGGAACTGGTCTTCAAAACCTTGGTTAGAAAACTTGATCACTTGCAATTTTAAACTGGGTTGTACCAACCATATGTTTATTAGGTTGGCATCGATTTCCTTCAATTGTAAAATTTCAATGTGAATCTTCTTCAAACCTTCTTTGGAGTCCAACTATTGTTTTTCAATGTTTATCTGCCCCAATGACTTGGAGAAATCATTTTTTTCAATACCTAATGCTTGCTTATCCAAAGAATCGAAGATTCCTTCACAATCATATTTGATTTCTTTGACTATATTCTTGCTCTTAGAGATATTTGTTTCCCATACCTTGAGCATGATGTCTCCTTTTATTTGTTCCATGACAAAGAGCTTTAGATTTTTCGTCGCCTCTTTATTCCCTGAACATGAAACCGCTTTTTGGAAAGTATTCCTTTCTGCTTTAGCTTCATTTTCTAGTAAAATAATATTATCAAGAGATTTTCTTACCTCTTGAAAGTAATTCTGGATGATCCCTATTTTGGAGATCAGTCTCTGATGCTCAGCTTCTATCTTTGTATGCGATTCGAGCGAGAGGGCCTGGAAATCCTTTAAATCTATAACCCGACCTTCCATCAAATTTAACTTAGCCTGTAACTATTCTGCATGCTCCTTTTGTTGAGCAACCTGCACCTGACTTGCTTGTATCCTCTGGTTCATTCCGTCCAGGCTTGATTTGAGTGATTGAATTTCTAGCCTTTCAACAGCCCTGGTCTTCTCCAAACTTTTACTCACCTCTTCTCTGATGTTCTTCTCACCATTCTTTAATTGATCCTGTAATTAAGCTATCATGTTATTACTCTTCTTTATCCTCATTCTCATGTTTCCCATGGTAAAAAAAATTGTTGTTGCCATGGATCCCATGGAACCTTCTATCTCTATAGCAAAATCCTCCTCCTCCAAATTTTGTCCATCTAGAAGGACTTTATGTTTTTTTACCATACTCCCCTCTTTCATATACATGTCTTGTTTCACAACAACCTTCCTCTTTCTGCTAAAAAAATAATCAGAAGGAGAAATCTCATTTATGGAGATAGATGTAAGGTCATCAACAAATAGGGCTCCCATCTGTGGGAATCCAAAATCGGACTGTAAGGGGGTTAAGGAAGCTATGGGACTTCCTAGATCTTTAGATCCTTACCCTCCTATTTTCTTAGGAATATTTACATCAACACCAGGTGATGAAGGGGGAGTAAGCTTATTGTACTCGGGAGGTATCCCGGACCTCCTCTCTGCTTCTGTCTCTGGCTTTTTTGTCTGTAAGGCCTCTTTGTTTTGTGGGGGGCTCTCAGTCTCCTATGGGACCTTTTCAGGATTTCCCTTCTCCTGTGCTTATTGTTCGAAGCTTGGGGGAAAATTTTCTTGTTCCTGGAGAAGGGTGATTGCTTCTCCTTGCAGTACTTTGGGCAGACCACTCTGTCTATGCTTCTGAAAGGTCTGAAAACTAGCTTGCAATTCGTACGACAGTGTCTATACTCGTTCTAACACCTCTTTATAAGTCTTAGTCCCTTTGACCATGTCATCCCAAGGGGACTTCTCATGTTCATATGCTTTCATATTGCAGTGGGCCATGTGTTTCCACACTAACTGGTAAGGATCATGCTTCCTGTGCTCGAGGTCTACCAATTTGACCCCCTCGAGTGTTGTCTCTTCGACCTTGGAATGACCGAAGTTGAGGAGTGAAAAATTTCCAATCTGAAAGGGAAAAACAGGGCCAAGATTTATTTTGAGCTATCTTTAATTCTATCCCGATTCCACCCATTACTATTTGATAAGCTACCTCCCTTCACACTAGTTTGTTAGGGAGGAATTTTGGGAGTGCAGTTGGAGGAATTGAACATCCGAAAATTCTGATGTAGGAGAAATTCTCCTCTATAAACCAGTCAGCAATTGCCTGAAGGCTCCCTATGACCAACTCTAAAATGCAGGGGGGTGCACAGTCATATAGCATCTAGTGTAGTGGTATTACCATGAAATGAAAAATCTCATAGAATGAATCTTTGGCGTTTTCTTCCCAAAGTTTAGAATGATATTCATGAATAGGCTTCGGGTAAGTCGGATTCCAACTCCAATTCATCAAAGGGAAAGGAGTTGAGAAGCATATAGCATCCATGATGTATGCAGACATATAAAATGTTGTTGTTTGGCCTTTTTATCTTGCAGTCCGGTACTCCATAACCACTCTCGCTATGTTATCAGATAAAATCTTATCCCAATTGAAGTTGTAACCTTTTGAGGCCTCATGCAAAAGAGGTACCCATTTCGTTGGGAAGTGGGTAGGACTTTGTTTACCAAAAAGCCTACATAACATCATCACCACATAAACCATATACTCATTTAAAGATGTTGTGGCGTAAACACCATGTGTGTCGGCCCTGAATTTTGCTTTGTTTCTCCTCCAGTCTTTTATTATGTCAGGATACGTTTTGTCTGACTCAAAACATTCTTTCCTCTAAAACTCACTGACGCAATCTTTATTATAAATGTATTTGGGATAGGAAGACAGTTTATACATTACTTGTATATGTTCTGGTCTGAAGGAGTCGATGACAACCCCTCGGTTGACCAGAATGCTCCTTGTCTGCACGTCCGCTCGCTCTAAAGCCAAACTGATCATGTCATTGTAAGTCAAGAGTCGCGATCACGTAGCCACCTTGTGAAGTTCAGACTCCGCTATATCCTGGAGTTTGTTGTCGGCATCATGGGGAAAGTTCTTAATCTCATAATCGAGAGTTTTGAAAATCTGCCTCCAGGATTTTATGGAATCGATGGCATACGATATTGTATCAGATACAACATCTCCGTCTGGGCTCGAGACCTCTGTAACTTCCTCGTTTTTCTTGGTGGCCTTCTTGGGCGCCATGGTGGTTATATTGGACCAGAAACTTGTTTACAGAGAAAAGTGTATAAAACTAAACAAATGTAACTCGCTTCAGAGGTAAAGGTTAAGAATGAACTTCGACACACATAACCTTTATTAATCTCTAAATTTGTGTTGTAGCGAGCGTATTGATACCATCGATGAAAAATAAATGCTTTAATTTGAAATATATGCTTAGAGATACAAACTCACGTCAAAAATATTTTCTTTTACTCGTTATTAATACTGTCATATATCGGGGATTTCGAAACTGAAAACCTGAAAGTCACTGCCTTCCTTACTTCCCGAAAAGTAAAATGCAGCTTAGTCATCATTAATCGTGTTTTGAAAAATGTTTAATCTTTTAATATTAGGGTTTGTTTAAAGAAAACACGATTTCACATTTCGAAACTTCGGGGATCCTGTTGTTAGGGGATATGTCACAAGTAAACCCTAGATTGCGAAATTGCGATGGGATTAGCGAGGCGCTAATCGTTCGTATTAAAAAAATTAAATTAATCATGATTAGTGGACAATTACTTTTTAATTTTTTACTTTTCGAAAAATCGAGGACCGGGAGTTCGAAGGAGAAGAGTTTGAAAATGCTTTAGCATAGAGAAAACCGAATCGCGAAAGACTAAGGGAGAGATAATTGTGTTTAGGGATTTGATTACTTGCGAATTAAAGAGTGCTTTGTGGTAAACAACGGAAAAATTAACGTTCATTTATTCCCCCTTTTTACTTTATATTTATTAATATTTTGAAAAGGCTTCGGGATTTTGGCACCATTAAAAAGGGATAGTTGAAGATCACACCTTGAGAAGAACTGAATTTTGAAACCTGAAAAGGAATGGGTGATTTTGACTCCTTTCTATTTTGGACTAAGGGCAGCTCCATGGCTCAGGAAAAGATGAAGCTTCATTTTTTAAGGGTGGAAAAATTTAATCTTCGTGTCAACAACACCCTAAATGCATTCTCCAATGATTTGAGTTCCCAAAGGCAAACCTCATGTTGAATGTTATCCCTTAAAGTTCCTATGAATACATAAATCAAGTGCTCATATGGAATATTTGTTACCTTTATATTCAATCTTTGGAAGTTCTCAATGTGCTCTGTAACTGAACTCTTTTGCTTGAGATTTATCAATTGACTAAAGAAGGTATTGCTCCTTTTATCCTCATAGTGTTCTATCATTTCTTCCATGAAAATTGTCCAAGTGACGAGTGATTTGCGAGAAAAAATCCATCGATACCATACAAATTGATTGGGTTCTAAATATAAAGAAGCAATTTGTACCTTTTGTGTATGTGGCACATTATGTAGATCAAAG
>SNQJ01S0023634.1:77875-93126 GCA_010110895.2 Picea sitchensis
TTATAACTTGAAATAGCTAAACAAACCTCGTTAATATCCTAACAATAAAATGCACGTAACATGCCATTGAAGATATTGTTTTTGATAAGGTAAATTTCATACCATTAATAATATTTATATATTATTGTTTTTGATGTGGTAAATTTCATACCATTAATAATATTTATATATTATTGTTTTTGATATTATAATAAGTAAATTATTGCTTTTAATATTACATTATGTTATAATAAGTAAACTATTGCTTTTAAATATATGATATTTATAGTGTTTCTTTTTAATTATCATTTTGAATTATGATCTAAGTTAATAAATGTTTTTTAAAAACAAGAGAATGATTCAACTACAATGTAAAAGATAATTGTATATTGGAATAAAATTTATAAGTAAATTTTTATAAATTAAAAAGTTTTTTTTAATAGTTAATTTATATTAGTATGAATTTTGTTTTGAGGTTTTATTTTTGGAAAGTTTGAAATTATATATATAAAATTTCACATTTTGTAATATTGTAGTAAGACATGATTAAGTTTATTTGGATAATAAAAATACATAATATTATTTATGCAATAGAATTATTAAATCTTATCAAAATCATATTTTATCATTTTTGAAAAGTTAATAATGTTAAATTATGTTGAGAAAACCATGGACAATAAATATGTTCATGTATATAAGTGTATTTAAGATTTGGATGGAATATGTTGAATGAAAAAACTATTATTCAAGTATATAAATTGTCAATAACAAACTTTGTTTTTAGAAGTTGTGTTAATTCTTTTAATGACAAACTTTGTTTTTAGAAGTTGTGTTAATTTTTTTTAATGATAACAATTATAAGGAATATCTTATGGTACTCAATAATAATGAACAAAGGAAGCAATGTAAAGGTGATAATAAGAATACAATTCCTTAACTTTGGTTTTAGAAGTTGTGTTAATTCTTTTAATGGTAGGAATTATAAGGAATCAAATGCATATAGTACCCAAACATAATAAACAAAGGAATCAATGTAAAGGGGATAATAATAACACAAGTCTTATGGAAGAGAAATTAGTGTTCTCATATTGATAATATTTTTATTTGGTTTGGGAAATAATTTTTATATATTTTTAAATATTTTTTTATATGGATTGATATTATTTTTGTTGTAAAATTTGATATTCAAGTTATTATAAATAAGGAGTTTTTTTATGGAACATTTTAAAAGTGTGTTACTAAGTACTTTCAATTAAGAGGAATTGAAGATACTTTTAGAAGTATTTTTATTGTTTGGATACAAAGAAATTGTTAGAATGTTGTAAAACTTTAGAATGGTTATTGTTAAAACAAATGAAGGTAAGATAGTAGAAGAACAAGTAAGTGGAACTACAAAAATCCAAATTGACCATGTAAATTGATTAACAAATAAGCTAGATGTTTGTAACATGATTTTATGGGATTGAGAAATCTTGTTTCAAACTTCCTTTGTATTGTGCCAATATAATGTATGTGATATAGTAGGGATCGAGAAATATTGTTTCAACCTTCCTTTGTATTGTGCCAATATAATGCATGTGATATAGTCTGACATATTCTATATATAATGACCAATAAAATGTATTCCACTACTTGGTTTCACATTGTATTATTGTATCAACTATGGAAGATCCATCATAAATGTAATTGACAAGATTTTGTGAATTATTCTGATTTATTTACTTTTCTACTTCGAAGATCCCCACATCATTAGTTAATGATAAAAATAATAGAATGAAATAGTTTTAAATTTTCCCAATAATTTTCTATACAATTATTAAGCACACAATCATACACTGTTCAAAACGATTCAATAGAATATAGTGTTGTATATTTAATAAATACAATGAATGATTAGAAATCATTCTCCCATGATAATTTATATCCGAAATATCAAGTATTATATATATATTTCCTTTTTATTTTTACATGTATATTTATAGTCTATAGGGATAACATAATTGGATCAATGCTTTGCATTAAATATGTAATGGCTAAGGATATCATGAAATCCATTCACACTAATTATTGTAGCCTTACCATATATTATTGTAGCTAGTGATTAAAACCATCTGAAATCATCCATTCAAAAACCTAAGGAAGAGGGGGGAATCGATAGAATGGCTATGGTGAGGAACCAACATCCACATTATTTACTTATCTATAGGAGGGTGGGAGAATGTACCAAATATTTAAATTAGCATAATAAACTAGAGTAAACACCAATCTACATAAGATATGAGCATGGAACGTGACTCCAAGATATATAAGAGAGAAAAGATAAATAATAATTCCTTAAAGAAGAGGAGAACTGAGCCTCCTAATACCCAAATACATTCATATATCTAAATCACATTTTTTATTTCAATAATGCGTATACATGATATTTATATATACCTATTCACTCATTTCACATGTGGCCCCTTGATTAGGTTGAACACCATTACATATACAATTATCCCATTACTTATACATTTAACTCTCATATATGCTCGCTTTGTGTCGTATCATAGTACCTTTCTTCACAAAGTTTTTTCCTCAAAGATTTGTAGTTAAAGGTTTTACATGTGATGAAACCAAGTAATATAATTTTCATATATTATTTCTTTCTTGTTGCCACTATTGGCTATCCATGGATCCAAATTTAATTATTTCCAATTTTAATCCTTGATAACGAGTCATTGCATAGTTTTCATTTCTTTGATTCCATGTGTTGTTGTTGTGACTTCTCTGATTTTTTTTAGTTATTGGTCACTAATAATATCTTATCAAATAATGGTTTTTTGATGCATTGTTTCTTGAATATCATTGATTATTTCCATCTTCTTCCTTGGTAATATTGATGTCGATTGTCTTGTCTTTATTGAAAACTTTCTTGGTAATGAGGGTGTTGATATGGTTTCACCTATGATGTTTTTCCTTCATTCTTCACAACAAGGTCATCCATCTTATTTTCGAAGAAAATGGAATCCTCTATTCTTTGTCCTTGGTCTTATATACTACCTACCTTTGAGATAATTCCATGAGATTTGACTTCGACATTTTCAATATGGAGCTCAACTTCTTCGATTATTTTTTTAGTGACCTTCTTGAATATTGTCATGATTCTCCTTATGAAGCTAAAATGTGATATTTTTTCTTAATTTATTTCTTCCTTCTTCATTTTTTTTCAAATGGGTTATTTTACAAGATGAACAAACCATGCATACCTCAAGGGAGAAGAGTACAATATGTTGATGATTATAGCTTCATGAGACATCCTCCAGGACACGTTCTCCTCTGAGACTTAGTTGAGTCAACCTGTGAGAGAGCCCATGTGTTGGGTGTGCCCTTTTGATGGGTGTGCCCATTTGATGGGTGTGTCATTCCTCTCTTGACTGAGATGAGACGATGTGTGCCTCTATGTGGGCTAAGGATTCCCATAATATGGGTGTGTTGTTCCTCTCTAGATTGAGATGGTACTCCAGATGATTCTCCTGTGGATTCAGTGAGATAGAGATATGTTGAGGAGGACATCCTTGTGGTTGAGAACAAGTGGGCGTGTCCCTAGTGGTTGAGCACTAGTGGATGTGTGGATCCCTTGCTATATTTTCTAAGAGTAATATTTACATGTAACCCTAATTGTGATGTAAAGGGTATAGGTCAGCCCCACCATATGTAAAATATAATTAATGTTTATTGTAACAATTAATTATTTTCTGAGTTATCAAGGTCGACCCTATTGTGCCAGTAGATACCACTTTTGTTTTATCCAATATAGTATAAATAAAGGTGATTTACCCATTGAGGAAACACACAAGTCACTTGTCATTTGGAAATTTCAGCAAGTACGTTTCTAGGGCTGAAGTGCACACCTCTCTTGGGCATAAGTTTCAAGGTAGCAGAGCACCCTCTTGTGTGCATTAGGGTTTCATGGTTGGAGGATCTTATCTTGAGAATATAGAAAAGGATTGGTTTTTTTTTCTCCCTTGTTGAGAAGGGTTTTCCTAGGATATTTCTTGTGTTCTTGTGCATGGTTATTCTTCTTGTGATCTTGGTTATTGCAGCACTTGTAAATTGTGTAGTTGTGTTTGTTCATGGTTCAAGTAAATGATAAAATGAAATAAAACTCATTCTTGAGCCTATCATAGTGAAAATTTAACATGGTATAAGATCATAGGTCTTGAATAAGCCATTGCACAAGCTTCAAGCAGTCGTCCTCTCTCTTCTGTAGAACCATATGACCCTCTTAGGGTTTCCAGAAATCCATACGACCTGCTCTTTTTGGGTGTACCAACACTTAATATTGAAACCATGGGGATAAAATTGCAGAGGGGTGTACAACCTCTCTCATCACACCTCCAACAACTCTCATATTGCAATTCCGAGAATTTTTTATTTTTGGCCCTAGGGTTTCTAGGAATTCTTAATTTTCTGCAGAAAATTTAGATTTAGGGTTCTTGTTGGCACAGGGGTAGACCCAGGGTTCAACACTCAAGATCATACCAACAAATCCCTAACTACCGACCATTTCGACAACACCTACGAAGAAGATGAAGTCACCCGAGGTAGAGGCAGGGGTGGTTGCAAGACTCAGGTGTCTGCAACCTTAGATGGGACATAGATACGTAATTATATCATTTACAGAGAACTTAACATCGATCATTCATCAATATTCAACCCTTATTATACTTCACAGACAACACAAAGCATCACAGTGTACACTTAGATCTACAGTATTTCAGCACTTATCCATAGTAACCCAGATCAAATCTAGTAGATCAACACTAAGCATCCTCATACACATCAGATCTAACAATCATATATATATAAGAAGCACAGAGCATAAGTGGATATATCAAATCACATAGCATAAGAAAAGATAAACACATTGAATCAAAGCACAGAGCATAACACACAAATTTACGTGGTTCACCCCCACCCTGGGGCTATGTCCACAAGATCTTCTTCTTTATTATCATCTTCAATCTGTTACAATCACAAAGCCTCCAAAACTCTTCTTCACATAGGACAAAAGATCTGTGCAGCTCACTAGATCCTTCTTCCTTGTGTTACAACACTTAGCTTTCTATAGCAACCTCACAGTAACTTGCACTTAGCCTTGCAAGCCTTACATAGTTCGCACAGAGCACTTATTCAACATCACATAGATGCACTACCAATTGGACTAAGAAATCACATCTACTACTTCTTACATTTCCTATCCTTTTATTTATACATTACAAAAGTGGGCCTAAGCGTGGGTAAACCCATGGGCCGCCATCCCTTTCCCATTACATATTCCCAAAAACCCAAAAAGGATCCAAAAGGAGGCCTAGCTATCGAAGTCCCAAAAATGGTCAATTATGACCAAGTGTTCCTCAAAACTTGGTCAAGGGCCAACAGGTCCCCAACAGTCACCTGTGACTCGTCCCGAGTCATTCTGGTCTGATCAATTCCACCTTGAATTCCTCTATCTTGGCTCGAGTTGCTTCGACCTGCTGCAGTGCGACAACATCTTTCTCAATGAACTCCTGGATCACTGCGTCGTTTACTGGCCCTTCTAGGCATTGTTCTGCAATGATGAAAACCTGTTCAAGCTCGGCTCCCTGGCTTTCAACTTTAGTGAATAGTTGGCATGCCTTTTCTTGGATTGGTTGAATTCGTTGGGATACTTCCATCACTTTACTTTACAGTGTGTGTACCTGTTGTTGGGCGGTGTGTTGTTCTGGAAATCTCTTCATTCTTTCGACTAGGGTCAAGGCCTTTAGCTACGCCTGTAGCGTATCTGCGTGTTTCTTTGCTTCTTGGAGTTATGCCTCCAATGCCTGCAAATATAGATTCTCTGTGAGGTTCTCATAAGTCTGGGTGCTTCTAGCACTCAACTGCTTTCATTCCAAGGAAAAGGTTTTTAATCGGCCAACTGTGCTACGGGCAATTACCTCCCTTAGATCTCTTATTTCTTTAGGAGTCTCAGGCACGGTACGAAGTTCCAGATCTGCGATGCGTTGTTGAAGTTGTTGGATTACTTCTTCAAGTTGTGCCACCTGTTGTGGGACACATTCTTTAATGTTCACTTCTATTACCATCACAGAGCGAACTGCTTTGTGAACCCTTTCCTATACTTCAAGTTTCTTTGCTAGCAACTGGTTCTTGCTCTGCTATAACTATGCTTTTTCCTCATCCCACTTCGCTTGCAGGGCAATATTTTCCTGTTCTTCCTTACTCTGTTGTTCTACAAGTGTGATATGTACTTGTGTCAAAGACTGGGTGGCTTTTGCTATGTCTTCTTGAGCTCCTCGAAGGTGAGCTTCAACTTTATCAGTGATCTGGTATAATTGGGTGGGCTCATCGCCTGTTCCTGTTGTTCCAATTGTCAAGGGCACAGTAGAAACTACTCGGCTGGACTGGAGTGCCTTCTGCACTTCTTGAAGTTCACCCTTGATTCTGTTGAATACCTTCTCCTGCTTTGCTTCTTGCTTTTCTGCGATCTCTAGTGAAGAATCATTCAACGCAACGATTAAGAAGTCAAAGTCATCCAGTGTGAGGATAGGCTTAAACGTAGTTTGGGTGGCCTTAGTTTTCTTTCAGGATGAGGGCTTTGTTGGGGTAATCTTCCTTTTCTTAGAGGGATCCTCCTCCTCTCTAGGCAGAGTAACCTCGCCTTTGTTTTGATCAACTTCTGTGCCACCTAGTTCTTCACCATCACCTCCCTGCACAGGTGAGATCGAAGTAGTCTTCGTGGATGTTCTATGGACATATTGAACTTCATCATGCTTCTTAGTATCGCTTGGTCCAGGTGTATCCAGCATAGCTTCAAGGTTATCCACATCGGACATTTCTACGGGTTCCACTGCAACAAGGAGGTCTGCCAACCATTCCTTGGTAATCTGCTCCAAGTCTTCTTCTGTTAACTTGTAGTACGACTGCAGCTATTGTTTGTGCTCATCAGCGCACGCTGTGATATAGGTGAAGTGGCGGTCTACACTGAATTTTATCAAAGGTATAAACCTATGAAGTGTGTTTTGGGTGAGGCGCGGTGTAGACTAGATTGCATTCTTCAATTGGTTGTAATATGCGTGGAAGATGACATTAGACTGCCACTAATTGTTCATTTCGCTAGAGTACCACAATGTACAGAACTTCACGGCCAGTGGTTCGAAGGGCTCGATATCTGGAAAAGTGGCACCTTCTGGTAGCTCCCAGGCGATAAAAGAGATTAGTATGAGAAACCAACTAAAGTGGAACTCATACCCTTGGTCTTGCGCTTCTCTACAATCAAGCTCTAGCTGGTTTACAAGGTACTACACCCATTTCATTTGTAGTCCCTCGACGCACTTCCTTGCAAGGTCAACTACGAATACATTCACTTGTGTTGGTCTGTTCTTGCGAACTAGCTTCCCGTGATCAGTTGACAGGCAAGGTGCACTGTGCCACTCTGGATAGAGGCTACCTTGTAGCCTCGCGTTCCTTCCTCAACATCGCCATAAGTTTATTTTATCCTCTGTGCTATTGCTTGGTCTGAGGTCTTTCTAGGGTAAAAATCCTGTGGGTCAGGGCCTTGCAGACTAAGTCCTGTGATCCAATTGATCAAGGTCAGATCCACACTGATGCGGTGGTCCAACCATAAGTATTCTTCGTGGTAGCAGGACAACAACAACTTGTCGCATGCATTGACTTCCTGGTGTCTGCTGAAGTGCGGGATCTTCATTACATTAAGCAGTGTGGACTGTGCGAGGTTTTGGGTCCATGACTGCGAGACAATCTTAGAATTCTTTCCTTTGGTCCTGGTTAAGTACTTATGCGGGGCTAACATGCTGTAAAATTTATGATCTCCAAGGTTAAAATCACTAAATTTCAGTGCTGCGAGCTTATCCTAGTTAGCACAAACTGCGCGCACCCCTTTTGGAAGGTATGCGGTGACCAAAGTGTAATCGAAGTCTCAAGGTACACTGTCAAAGTTGATGGCACCGCTTAGAGGTGGTAAGTAAGTAGGTAGAATGCGTGGGATAAGGGGAGGCCTGGGGTCCTCTCATTGACAATGCTTGGACTCCTGTAGATAATCCTGGCTCTGACATGAATCTCTCAGTCATTAAGCCAATCAAAACTTCTTCAACTACTTTCTCAGTAGCGCTGAGCTTGTCTGACATACAAGCTCGGTTCAACTAGCTCGGGTGTGAAATGAATTTAGAGACTATAGTGAATGGTATGGGAACAAGGAAATGATCACAGGGTGAAGTAATCTCAGGTTTCAGGCTCAAATTCTTACTTACCAAAAAGTATTCTTGGTGCACAACGCGATGGACTAAGTAGGGAAACTTAGCAATGGTCTTCTTGCAACGGGTATGAGGTTGCATTCACTTATGTTCTATCCATTATGGCATGGTCTAACGGTTTAGTGGTGAGACCTAAATGCTTTCCGACCCGTTTGAAGCAACAGTCGAATGGTTATATTGGCTTCCAACGACTATATTACTTTGCCTCAGTGAAGTGGCATATGTCGTTGTTCTGATATCCCGACGAAGCTCCAATTCTGCAAAGTGTCTTGTTGCGAAGTACCCTCTGGGATATTCTATAATTTTTCAATCTTAGCCTTCTTCTTACTTAGCTTTCTATCCTTCTTTCCAGTGAGCTTCGTCTCGGTGATTTTCTTACCATTTTGATTCTTATTTTCCTTGGACATAGTCACTTCGTGCTGGTGAGATTCTCTCCTAAGTTTTAGGTATATCACTTCTTCTTTGTCTGGGGTAGAAACTTCATCCTTTTGTGTAGATTTGGCCTCAACATCTGGGCTTCTAGTGTCATATGGCTTCGAGAAGTTCTCATGTTCTTCTATCAACTGTGTGATCATTTTAGTCATGAAATATTTTAACTCCTGTCTCCGCTGTTCTAAAACCTATTCTTCTTCCTTCTTTCTGGATTGATCTCTTTCAATCCAAGATTTTCCGAGTAGGATAGTAAACAGAGCATAGTCCTCAATGAATTTGATAATCTCAAAATCTTCTTCTGTCAAAATTCCATTGACTGTCATAGGTATCTGAGCAAGTTTTCCACATAACATCATCAGTTTTCCTCTGAATAGTCCTATTCCTCCTAATGAAGGAATCGTGGCAAGCTTCCCTATAGATTCCCAAGTTCTTTCTGTCATAATGTTCACTTGTGTTTCTTCATCAAGAATACAGTCAATGTCGAAGTCCCCTATTCTTTCTTCGACTTGCTCCTTTTCTTTGAAGATCTCTGGTAATCAGACATCTTTATGTTCCTTCATGGTTTCTTTCATCTGTATTAACACTCTCTCTAATTCTTGCTCGATTTCTTCCTTTTCTGGATCTACCTTATGGTCTTCTTGATTCAAATTTATCCTTTCATGCTTAGCAATCATTCTAGGGCAATCCAATACCTCATGGTCCATAGCTTTGCAACAGAGACAACTAGGTCTTCTACCAGGGCATTCCTTATCTAGATGGCCTGGTTTTCTGCAACTGCAACATAGGATTAATCCTCGCTTTCTTTTAAATGATCCCCATCCTCTTCTGTACTGCGCACTAGAATCGTGATAGCTAACCTGCAAAAAATTATTTCTAGGATCCTGCATCCATTTCTTAGTCCAAACATTCTTTCTATGCATAGGTATAACATATCTATCATTATACTTATCAAATCTATTAATATCAAACTTTCCGTCATCTATTAATTCCCTAGGTTTTAAGCTAGAACATAATCTATCAAACATACCTAGATCCATGCCCTAAAAACAAAAAATTTCACTTATCTTACTTCAACAGAGCACAAAGCTTCTAGATCTAAGAACTTTTAACTATTCTTACATTTATTAGAGCACAGAGCTTACAGATCTTACCTCTTTTCTACAGATCTGACCTCTTTCTTTCATAAATTTCCACTTTTACTTTTCTTAGAGCATAGAGCATTCAAATATCGCTTCTTTTCTTCAGATCTGATTTTCCTTTCTTCAGATCTGACCTTATTTCTGGCACAAAGCTTCATAGGTCGAGTAAAAAGTTGCACACCAGGACAACAGATCTACGCACAGAGATTTCTTTTTCACAAAGTTTCTTCTTCCTCAGTTCCCATAAATCACAGTTTCAAGTCCCGGCAACGGAACCAGTTGTTGGCATAGGGGTAGACCCAGGGTTCAACTCTCAAGAGTGCACCAACAAAGCCCTAACTACCGACCCTTTCAACAACACCTGCAAAGGAGATGAAGTCTCACCTGAGGTAGAGGCAGGGGTGGTTGCAAGACTCAGGTGTCTGCAACCTTAGCTGGGACACGAATCTGTGATTATATCATTTACAGAGAACTTATCATAGATCATTCATCAATATTCAACCCTTATTATACTTCACAGACAACATAGAGCATCGCGGTGTACACTCATATCTACAGTATTTCAACACTTATCCATAGTAACCCAGATCAGATCCAGTAGATCGGCACTAAGAATCCTCATACACATCAGATCTAACAATCATGTATATCTAAGAAGCACAGAGCATAAGTGGATATATCAAAGAACATAGCATAAGCAAAGATAAACACATTGAATCAAATAACAGAGCATAACGCACAAATTTACATGGTTCACCCCCACCCTGGGGCTACGTCCACAAGATCTTCTTCTTTATTATCGTCTTCAATCTATTACAAGCACAAATCCTCAAAAACCCTTCTTCGCATAGGACAAAAGACCTGTGCAGCTCGCTAGATCCTTCTTCCTTGTGTTACAACACTTAGCTTTCTATAGAAACCTCACAGTAACTTGCACTTAGCCTTGCAAGCCTTACACAGTTTGCACAGAGAACTTATTCAACATCACATAGATGCACTACCAATTGCACTAAGCAATCACATCTACTACTTCTTACATTGCCTATCCTTCTATTTATACATTACAAAAGTGGGCCTAAGCGTGGCTAAACCCACGGGTCGACATCCCTTTCCATTTACATATTCCCCAAAACCCAAAAAGGACCCAAAATGGGGGCTAGCTTCCACAATTTCCGCTTCGCTTTGCGCTTTGTCTTCGATAGGCTGTCGAAGTCCCAAAAATGGTGAATTATGACCAAGTGTTCCTCAAAACTTGGTCAAGGGCCAACAGTTCCTGCAACTCATTGAAGGAGATTTTCAACATAGCTATGTTCATATGACTTTCAAGGATTATTGTTGGCAGTCATAAGCCCAATGAAACCGAATATTTATAGCCTAGCCTAGCCGTTAGGTTTCCTAGCCCAGTTGGTAAGGGTTTGTGAAGAATCTGAAAATATGATGAACAAAACCTTGGTAGAAAATAGGCTTGATGAATCAAGCAACTTCAGTTCCTGAATTCAAGACTTTAGATCATCCTTGAAGAGGATGATCTATTGTGGGTGATACAAAAATCTTTACCAGTGACAACTATTGATGAAGAGAAGGAAGAAAGGAAGGAAGTTAATGTCAAGGCTAGGAAGATAATCATCTACTCGGTAAGATATCATCTCCTACCTCGTATTTCCAAAATGAAGACAAATAATGAAATCTATGAAGCATTGAAGAATATGTTTGAGAGTAACAACACCCTCAAAGATCTTACATTGAAGGGCCAACTTCAAAATATCAAGATGAAAAAATGAGACACCATTGTTATCTTCTTCGTGAAGATGTTAGAGATCAAAGATTAGGTAGTTGTCATTGGAGAAATCATATTAGACAGAGAAATTGTTTTCACCACTCTCAATAATGTTCCAAATCATTGGGAACCATTTCTTCAAAGTATCATTGGTAGAGAACAACTACCTGATTTTGATCGTCTATACACATACTGTACCCAGGAAGAAATTATACTTATAGCTAGACGAGTGGAAGACTCCCCTCATGATGACAATTATGCTCTTTCACTTCATACAAAGAGAGGAGGAAGAAATAAAAGAAACTCCAGGAAAAAATTCAAAGACGAGAAGACTTCATCAACTTCACATTATAATCAGAGAAAAGACATGTCAAATATAAAGTGCTTCAGATGTGACAAGTATGGACATATTGCAAGAAATTTTCCTACCATGTAGAGAGAAAGACAATATGCTTCCACTGCTGACATGGATCCAAATCCACCTCAAAAAATGAAGACATGAGAGATGAGGATTTCTTCCTCTAAGACCAAATACAAGATTGAGCATGATTGTAGACTAGGGTAAGTTTTTGTACTGATTTCCTTATTTGATTAACTTGTATTTGCTTGCATTCTGATAATGAAGGGTATTATCCCTGGTGTGGGATCCCTCTTGTCTTGGACCATTATCCCTGGTATGGGAGTGAAAATTTTCTTGGTTGATTATTATCCTAGTACAAGAGACCAGCAAAGTACTGTAGAGTCACTAGAGGACTTGAGAAGACATGAGATGCCTCTAGGTTAAGAAAATAGGAAAAGGAAGATATATATCCTCTAGACTTCAGAGGGAGTCAAACTGTTTGAGAAGAAGGAAGAGACAATACCTTCTCCCCTTCAGCAGTTCAGAGGGAGACAATCATTGTTCCAGTTGATCCATTTGCTCCAGTTGATGGCCCTAGAGACATCGCAGTAGGCCATAAAAAGGCCTACTAGGGCTCGAAAAACTCCACAAGATGCAGAGGGACACGCAAATCCTCAAGGTACATTCTGAGAGAGAAAGATACCAAAGAGATTTTTGAGCTATTTTTCATCCATGAGCCACATCATTGATATTGAGCCTTCTTGTCATGGAGAAGCAACAGGTCAGCATGTATGGAAATATGCCATGGTAGAAGATTATCAGTCCATCTTGAAGAATGATGTGTGGGATAATATTGTTCCGAGACCAGAAGGGAAGTCTGTAGTAACTTCCAAATGGATCTATAAAATCAAGCATGCAGTTGATGGAAGTATTGAGAAATACAAAGTGAGATTTGTAGCCATAGGATTCTCACAGGTGGAGGTAATTAATTATGAGGAGACATTTGCTCCAATAGACCGATACACCTCCATTCGTACTATCATTGCAATAGTTGCATCCATGGGTTGGAAATTACATCAGAAGGATGTAAATACATCATTTATCAATGGTGAGATTGAGGAAGAAGTTTACGTTGAGAAACCAGAAGGATTTGTGATACACGACGAGAAATATCATGTGTGCAGGTTGAATAAATCCCTATATGGACTAACGTACGCACCTCGTGCTTGGTACGTGAAGATGGATGGATTCTTGATGAGTTTGGGCTTCAACAAAAGTCTTGTTGATCCAAACCCATATTATCACATTGTTGGTGATGAGTACATGATCTTACATGTATGTGGATGACTTATTCCTCACTAGTTAAGAAAGACTTATTTTTGAATGCAAGCGAGCATTGACTTCTAAATTCGATATGAAGGACCTAGGTATGTGTTGGGTATGTGTTATATTCTTTGCATGTGTGTGTGCAGGCGCGTCAGATATGACAACTGCGTCTGACGATCACTCTAGTAGTGACCTTTGTGTCATGTGCATCGGACGCTTTCCTAGGGGGGTCCAGGGAGGGGGGGGCAGGTATGCCCCCCCTAGTTATGCGCAGCGTTCGGCAACGGGTGGTAGCCCGGGGCCGACAGGGTTCGGGGCAGCGCCCCAAATTTGTTTTTGGGCGGTTTTTGCTATTTTTAGCGAATTTTGCTATTTTTAGTGGTTTTGTAAATTAATCCTGGATTAAGGGATTAGGGTTTTGGTATCTATGGAATACCTAAAAACATTGTATATATATTGTATGGTGAATGGTGAAATTCGATATAATGAATATAAAAAAGGCTTTGTCGGTTGAGGGTTTCTGGTATAAAATATATGTGTACTCTGTGTATGAGCCATTGATTAAATTTTGTTTTGCTTAAGAATCTATATGCATTTATTTACTTCAAAGGTTTAAAACTTATATGTGGTATCAGAGCTCGTTTTTGGCTTCAGAGGGATGCCTTTGTTGTTGAGGGTTTGGCTCGGTCTTGATAGATCAAGTTTATCTTGGGTCTGTGATAAACCTGGGTCTAGTGGGAGCTTTTGTAGTGGAGATTCGAGTATAGAAAGAGGAATGGAGAGCTCATCTAGAATCGAGATAGACAAGTTCAATGGTAAAAACTTTGAGCTATGGAAGCTCAAGATGGAGGAACTTCTTGTAGACAAAGAACAATTGATCGTTGTGGATCCTGGTACACAGCCTACTGGTACACCGTCTACTAGCACACAGGCTATTCGTACACAACTTACTAGTACACAAACTACTAGTACACCACCTACTAGTATATCGAAGGAAGATTGGGAGAAGTTGGACAGAAGAGCAAGGAGTACTATTTGACTCTGCCTGACAGATTCGGTTTTGTTGAATGTCTCAGGAGAATCTACAACCAAGGAACTATGGGATAAGTTGGGGAATTTGTATGAATCAAAGTCCCTGGTAAACAAGTTGTTTCTTCGAAATAAGTTGTATCATATTAGGATAGAAGATGGAGATTATGAGACATAACATCTAAATGACTTTAATACTTTGGTAAGTCAACTTGTCTCTATTAATATTACGATTGCAGAAGAAGATAAGTGTATTACTTTGTTATGTTCTTTTCAAAACTCTTGGGATAATCTGGTTGTAGAAATTGGTAGTACAACCCAATCTAGATTGAAGTATGAGGATGTAGTTTCATCCTTGTTATCTAAAGAGATGAGGTGGAAAATAATGGATAGTCATAGCACAGATGCTTTATTTGTAAGAGGTTGTACCCAAGACAAGAATCCTGGTAAACCTTCTAGGGGGGGATCTAAATCTACAGGTAGATCTAAGTCTCTAGGAAAATCATTGAGGAAATTTTGGAAGTGTGGTAAAATAGGGCATAATAAGAAAGATTGCAAGTCTAAGAAGGTTGATAAACCAAAGGGATATGATAGTACCTCTTCCACAGAGGCGAAAACCTCCACTGAAGAAGGAGGTATTTTTTACCTGGCATCTACAAGTACACATGCAAACCGTGATGTATGGTTGATCGACTTAGGTGCATCATACCATATGACTCCTCACAGGGAGTGGTTCTCTGAATATGAAAAATACGATGGTGGTGATGTATTCCTAGGAGATGACTTGACAGTAAAAATCTTGGGATGTGGAAGGGTTAAGTTGCTGCTAAAAGATGGAAGGATTAGAACTCTCCCAGGGGTTCTGCACATTCCAAAACTAGCCAGGAGCCTAATATATGTAAGCAATATGGATGATGCAGGAGTGGATACTGTAT
>SNQJ01S0023634.1:95694-116055 GCA_010110895.2 Picea sitchensis
AAGAAAATATGTTGAGATGATATTGCAAAGGTTTAATATGCATCAAAGTAAACCGGTCAAGGTTCCTATTCCTATAGGTGTAAATTTATCTACAGATCAGTGTCCCAAGACACAAGAAGAAGAAGAGGACATGCCCCATGTTCTATATGCTAGTGTAGTTGGCAGTTTGATGTATGCAATGGTCTGTACTAGACCAGACATTGCACATGTAGTGGGAGTTTTGAGTAGGTATATGTCAAAACTAGGGAAGGAGCATTGGACAATAGTAAAGAGGGTCTTAAGGTATCTTCGTGGCACTACCAGTTATGGATTGTGCTACCAAGGAAGATCAGAATTGGACAGAGTGCTAGACATACATGGCTTTGTTGATGCAGAGTAGGTTGGAGATCTGGATCGCAGTAGATCTACAAGTGGGTATGTGTTTAACCAATTTGGAGGAGTAATCAGTTGGATGAGAAAAATACAGGCTGTAGTGGCACTCTCAACTACAGAATCTGAATACATGGTAGACACTCATGCAAGCAAGGAAGCAGTATGGTTATAAAGACTGTGTTCAGGTATTGGGTTGGTACAAAAAGCAGTGAGATTAGATTGTGACAGTCAGAGTGCAATATTCCTAGAAAAGAACCCAACTTATCATTCGAAGACAAAGCATATTGATGTTCACTATCACTTTGTGAGAGACATGGTTGAGGAAAAGAAGGTGTTGCAAGAAAAGGTTGACACTTTGAAGAATGTTGCAGATTCATTGACAAAGTCTGTGAGCACAAAAAATTTCTCCTGGTGTAGAGTAACAATGGGCATTGGTGCCTTGGATTGTTGACTATATAATCCCCTGGAGCCCTGGATGCAAAGAAAACAACAAGTGGGAGAATGATGGGTATGTGTTATATTCTTTTCATGTGTGTGTGTGGGCGCGTCAGATATGACAACTGCATCTAACTATGCCTCTAGTAGTACTTTTTGTGTCGTGTGCGCTGGGCGCTTTACTAGGGGGGTCCCAGGGGGGGGGCAGGTATGCCCCTCCCCTGGTTACGCGTAGTGTTCAGGGCAGCGCCCCGATTTTTTTTTGGGGTGGTTTTTGCTATTTTTAATGGATTTTGCTATATTTAGCAGTTTTGTAAATTAATCCTGGATTAAGGGATTAGGGTTTTGGTATCTACAGAATACCTAAAAACATTGTATATATATTGTATGGTGAATGGTGAAATTCGATATAATGAATAAAAGAAAGGTTTTCCCGGTTGAGGGTTTTCGGTATAAAATCTCTGTGTACTCTGTGTATGAGCCATTGATTAAATTCTGTTTTTCTTAAGAATCTATATGCATTGCATTACTTCACAGGTTTAAAACTTATAGTATGATGCACTACTTCTTGGGACTAGAAGTATGGGAGAGGACTAATGAGATTTTCCTGAGTCAAGGAAAATATATAGTGGAGATATTGAAGAAGTTCAGTATGACAGAATGCAAATCCATGCCTACACCGATGGTGATGGATTTGAAGAAAATGAACAATGCTTCTATTGATTCAGGCGAGATTGATCCTTATTTGTATCGACAATTGATTGGATCATTGATGTATCTAGTTAACACCAAACCTGATATATGATATGCAGTGAATGTACTTAGTCAACTCATGACTCAGCCGAGACAGATTCATTGGATAGCAACAAAACATGTATTGAGATATCTACAAGGAACAGTTGGATATGGCATGAAATATGCCTCCAGTGTAGACATGAGTTTGCAGGGACATGCCTATGCAGATTGGGCAAGGAGTGCAGTGGACCGGAAGAGCACATCCGGTTTTTGTTTTACCTTGGGGTCTGCCATGATTTCCTAGTGTAGCAGGAAATAGAGCTCTGTGGCCTTGAGTGTCGTAGAAGCAGACTATATAGCATTGAATGTGGCCATCCACGAAGTAGTGTGGCTTCAAAAGCTCCTGACATATTTATTTGATCATGATATGGATCCTACCATTATTCATTGTGATAACTAGAGCTGTGTGAAGATATCTGAGAACCACATGTTTCACAATAAATAGAAACACATTGAGATAAACTATCATTATATTAGATACATGGTGCAAAGGAAAGTACTACACGTGCAATACCTTCCTACACATGAGCAAATTGCAGATATCTTCACCAAACTTCTTTCCAAGATGGAGCTCAAGTACTTCGGTGAGAGACTTGACCCAATGGAGAATGCCTTCCTAGCTGAGAGGGAGTGTTGATCATTAGAGATCCATGAGACATTCTCCAGGACACGTTCTCCTTTGAGACTGAGTTGAGTCGACCTGTGAGAGAGCCCATGTGTTGGGTGTGCCCATGTGATGGATGTGTCATTCCTCTCTAGACTGAGATGAGATGATGTGTTCCCCTGTGAAGGGTGAGGATTCCCATGAGATGGGTGTGTTGTTCCTCTCTATATTGAGATGAAATGATGTGTATTCCTATGTGGGGTGAAGGTTCCCATGTGATGGGTGTGCATCAGATTCTGGATTGAGATTTTATGGCGTGTGGTCTCTTTCCTCGTGGACTCAGTTGAGTCAGGCTTGATATGGTACTCCATATGATTCTCGTGTGGACTCGGTGAGATAGAGATATGTTGAGTAGGACGTCCCTATGGCTGAGCATAGGTGGACGTGTCCCTAGTGGTTGAGCACTAGTGGATGTGTGGATCCCTTTCTATATTGTCTGAGAGTAAGATTTACATGTAACCCTAATTGTGATGTAAAGGGTACAGGTCAACCCCACCATATGTAAAAGATAATTAATGTTTATTGTAATAATTAATTATTTTATGATTTATTGAGATTGGCCCTGTTGTGCCAATAGACACCACTTTTGGTCTGTCCAGTCTAGTATAAATAAAGGTGATTTCCCCATTGAGGAAAAACACAAGTCACTTGTCATTTGGAAATTTTATCAAGTACAATTCTAGGGCTGAAGTGCGCACCTCGCTTGGGCGTAAGTTTCAAGGTAGTAGAGTACCCTCTTGTGTGTATTAGGGTTTCATGGTTGGAGGATATTCTCTTGAGAATATAGCAAAGGATTGTTGGGTTTTTCTCCCGTGTTCAGAAGGGTTTTCCCAGGATATTTCTTGTGTTATTGTGCATGATTATTCTTCTTGTGATATTGGTTATTGCAACACTTGTAAATTGTGTAGTTGCATTTGTTCATGGTTCAAGTAAATGATTTAATGAAATAAATTGCATGCTTGAGCCTAACATAGTGAAAATTCAACACAATTGATGAAAGAAGCACATACTTCTAGAGTTGCTGGGAATTTTGATGTGAAGAAGATTGTGGAAAATATACAATGGTATTTTTATTGGCCATAGATGTAGGAGCATGCACAAGCCAAGCAACCAGAAACTTGTCTTGTACATGCCCTTTCCAATACCAACCAAGCCTGGGTAGAGCATATCCATGGACTTTGTTGGAGGATTTCCTATCACTCATAGAGGTTGTGATTACTTGTTTTTTGTGGTGGATCGCTTCCATAAAATGTATGTGCTCATCCCATGTATGAATACAATCTCTGGACTAGAGGCATTCAAGATATTTTTCATTGATGTATGGGTACACTTCGAATTTCCAGTCTCCATCATATCTAATCGAGACAACAAGATTTTGGGCATATTTTGGACAACACTTTGGGAAATGATGGATAACAAATTGAAGTATTCCACAACATTCCATCCTTAGACCGATGGACAAACTGAGGTTGTTAATCGAACACTAGTACAATTATTGATAGGCGACAATAGAAAATATCTGAAGACTTGGGATGAGAAACTGGTATGCATCCAACATTCTTACAATAGAGAACTCCATACTTCTGCCAATAGGTCTCCTTTCAAGACCTGTCTTGGCTATTTACCTCCTTCTCCATTCGACATTGTGTATGGGAAGCAACAGGATGAAGAATGGATATTGGGGGATGAACAAAAGGAAATCACATTCATGGAAAAAATCAGGAAAACACATCTAATGGTTCAAGAGTAGCTTGAGAAGATCCAACAACTATATAAAGCTAGACATGACAACCATAGGGAGGATCACAAAAAATATGTGTTGGAGACAAGGTCTCGCTATATCTCCACAAGGAACGATTGTAGGGAATGACAAAGAAACTCAATTCTCTTAGCTATGGGCCTTTTGATATCATCGAACAAAACGCTTTGAGGTTAAGACTTCCTCCCTATATGTAGATCAACTCGGTGGTGAATGTGGAATATTTGAAATTATTTGAACCCTCCATGCCAGATCAAGAGGAGGAGGAACAATAGGCTCTTCCTACCGTTGAAGACTTCGCACCACACCCTCTAGAAGTAGAGGACGACAAGAGATGTGGAAGATTGGTCTCAAAGGACAGACTCCAAGGACGGAAAAACGATATGAGAGGAATGAGTTAGAAAGCATGTTCCCTTATCTATCCTTGGCATCTTTTGGGGACCAAAAGCCTCCCAATGCGGAGGTGTGATCTAAATTGGTTCTGAACAAGAAACAATTGGCTAAGGCACGAGATTTTACGAGACATGGGTAAGGTTTGAGGCTTTGGATAAAGAAGGGACTGATCTATTGACATGAAGGGCCCTATACCATCATGACCGACATCCAAACCTGCTCTCAATCAAAACCTAAGGAAAACACATCAAATGTGAGGTTACGGAAGTGGATGATTGTAAAAGGAAAAAAATATGTATTCAAAAGATAAAGTTTCATAGACCCTCTCTCTAAGCATAAAAGAAAAAAGAAAATAAAAATAAAAGGAGGAGAACCTAACTTGGAGAGGCTGAAGGGTTGGAGATGCTTGACCTTCCACCTATCCCCTCAACTAGGCATGTCTCCTATATGCTACTTCTTGGAGATGGAGAAAGAGTTCTTTGGCAAGAAAAGAAAGAGGTATGTTGTCGAGACTTACTCAGAAGCACCAAGCTGAACCAGAGAACATGTAATCATGCCCATTACTGAATAATAAAAGCCTCACCGAAACCAATTGAATGTTGGTTTTCCCATTTAAATTTCCAAGGTAAATGTCTCACCAGTAATTTTTTCCCTATATGCTATGCTGAAAGAATGACTGAATGACTGGTTTAAATTCACATGCTTAATTTTATTTAAAATGGATGGTAATGCATTAATTGCTACTATGCATCTTGTTTATAATTGTTGTGGGTAAGGAGTAGCTTGTTGCACATTTCTTCTCTATGTGTGAGCCCTAGCTTTGGGAGAGACCCACGCATTTGTTCCTTGCTGCCCAAACGCTGCTTGTGAGCTCCAGCTTTGGAAGAGACCCCACGCATTTGTTCCTTCCAGCCCAAACGCTGCGTGTAAGATCTAGCTTTGGGAGAGACTCCACGCATTTGTTTCTTGCTGCCAAACTCTGTGTGTGAACCCTAGCGTATGGGGAGACCCGGCGCTAGTATTTGTCTGCTGTCTTCATCTCTGAGCGTGAACCCTAGCGACAGGAGAGACTATACTATATTTCTCTTATGGAATAATGCGTACTGTTTTATCTGAACATACCTAATGCCATGTGTATTGACTGAACATTCTCATGCTCTCAACCTACTACCAGGGCGCTCCCGGGAATCTTCCTTTGCTGTCAGTACGTTTCTTTTGCTCCAATCTCCACTTGTAACGGTTTACACAGTGTTCTGGGCGTCCCCAAAGAACGCTGACATATATCCTTCAATGCCCACATCTTTCTCGACCCATTCACACGTTCAACCCTAGGTGAGCCAGGTAATAATGCTTTTGGTCGTACTGAACCCAACGGTCAGGTTTTGAGTGATTAGGTGACCCAGGTGTTGTAGGTGGCTCCGCCACCTGGACCATTCGAGTCTGGATTGGATCAGAGACAGAAAACAATAATTTTTTCATTGAGATCCATGTTGAGGAGTTGGTTGGGTTATAAGAATGATTTAACTTGATGTTATTTATAATGTGTAATAGAGGGGTAGGGTATGTATACTTTGGTAGATTTTATTAATCAATTATACTTATAATGTGTAATAGAGGGGTAGGGTATGTATACTTTGGTAGATTTTATTAATCAAATTTATGGAAGGAGAAGATCTTTGATGTCTAGTTTGATTTTGAAATTAAAAATAGATTATTATTATTATTATATCAATATTGAAAATTAACTGTGTGTAAATTGTAATTAGCAATGAAGATAAGCTGTGAACTACCTTGTTTGATGTTGCATTTTGCTATTAGGGTTAAATTACCATAGATCATCGGCAAGGCAGCCATGGATAAGGCGAAGAAATGCAGTAGCAATGATAATGATAATAGTAAGAAGATTGTGAGATTGCAGACCTCAGATGGCGAAATAATGGAGGTGGAAGAGGCGGTGGCATCGATTTCGGGGCTCATAAACGCTCGGATAGTTGACGTCGGCACTGACACTACCATTCCTCTGCCGAACGTTTCCACGAGCATTCTACAAAAGGTTATCGAGTATTGCACATTCCATGCGCTTCACGATTGTGATTTTCATAGACAGATACCCGAGAAGGAGAAGGATGCGATGCGTAAGAGGCAGGAGGAGGAGAAGCAGGAAGTTATTAAGTGGGATGATGAGTTTGCGATGAAAATGAATATAGCCACTCTGTGCGAACTCATCGATGCAACTGACTATCTCATAATCCGCGAACTTCGGGATTTGGCAGCCAGATGTTGTGGCAAGAAGCTTATGGAGAAAACCAATAAAGTATTGCACGATATAAATCTGTCTCTCTCCGACGTTTTAATCGGCAAAAATATTGATGATGGCACTGATCACTGATGAGGGTAGTTGATTTCAATTTGTTGTCCACCAATCACTCTGCTAGGCTGGAATTTAATTTCTATCTGAATATGTTGTCTCGGCAGAACATTACTTGCAAAATGCATTTCATGTTATAATTATCTCTCGAGCTTTTATGGTCACGGTATCTTCTATATATTTATCTCTTTATGGAAGATAGTAATAAAGCTAAATACTTTGGACGCCAATATATATCGCTGTAAATTGTGCTCCTTGGTGGAGTTCCATGATTATACATATACATGTACTTTGTTTGACAAGAGATGGTCGGAAATACTATGGCGGTGGGTTCTGCCAAAAAAAAAAAAACAAGTGATTTCCCATTGTTTGAAAAAACATAGGTTATTATCTTTTTCATAAAAGATAAACTATTTTGAATTTTTTTATGATTTTAAGGATTGTGTTTTAAGAGGTTGTTATGGTGATGTGATTTTAATGCCTGGTATGATTTTTGCTCTATGTCTTAAAAAATATTTAAAAAATAAAATAAAATTTGAATATATTGATTGAAGATCTTTTGAATGAGGATTTTTTAATTGTGAATGAGGATCTTTTAATTGTGAATCTTGTGAAATGTTAATTTGTGAGTGAGAGCTCTAAAACATACTTTGTTGTTTTTGTTCACTGCTATGGAAGACAAGACCCACAACACTTGATTAGCTCATATTGGTTTGCAATTTGCGCTCTTAAAAAATATTTATAAAATAAAATAAAATTTGAATATATTGATTGAAGATCTTTTGATTGAGGATCTTTTAATTGTGAATCTTGTGAAATGTTAATTTGTGAGTGAGAGCTCTAAAACATACTTTGTTGTTTTTGTTCATTGCCATGGAAGACAAGACCCACAACACTTGATTAGCTCATATTTATTTGCAATTGGAGCATTTCAATACAAATTCATTGTTATAAGTGACTTGATAAGACAATTATTTCATTGAGTAACAAAATTATAGAAGCTATTACATATTTATTCAATTCACATGTAATTATAAAATTTGACATGACAAATGGATTGAGTATATATGTTTATTCGATTCACATGTAATTATAAAATTTGACATGACAAATGAATTGAGTATATATGTTTAGTTTTTCAAGCTTTTTCAAATCAATATAATTTTATTCTTCTCGAGTATATGATGATGATGATGATGATGATTAACGTCCACTAAGACTGAATTGGTCTATCGAACCTTAAGAGGGTAAGTGATTACTTGTGATTCTTTAGGATTTTTTTTCTGTGCTCGAAAAACATTAAGAGAAGCTTTCCAATATCACCATACTTTTGTTGAGTTAAGAGGTTAGGAAGGTTGGTAGTGTGATAAATATTTTGAAAATAAGATCTAATATGGGTATAGGTTGGACAATTTAAGAGAAAGTGATTTCCATCTTCAACTTTCTTAGTGTAACAAAGGTGACACACTCTTTCATCCCATGACGTTTTAGGAATTGACCAACGCCCAGTTTCACTATGGAGCTCGTGAGAATTTGTTCTTATCTTAGCAATGCTTATTTTTTCTTTACACTCGGCAAAACATATAGGTAATTTTGATCTTCTAGATTAGGGTTGATTACATCTTTATAATACCTTGNCCTCTAACTCTTTATCACACCACATTTTTTCCTTAAATTTTAATTTGAAGTTTTTTTTAATAGTATCTTTATTCGGTAAAATGGTTTCTTCCATAATTCCCCAATAATTTAGCCAAGACCAAGCATTTCAAATTCCTCCTTTGGGTCTTTGTGTTCATGTCGAACCTGGTCCACTGCTTCAGTAAAGACGTTTTTGGTCTTTGTGGTGTCTACATCTAGCATGGAGAGCTTTCGACCTACCTCAACATCAAAACTCTGAAGGATGTTGTTTTGATTTTGCACAATATTTTTAATCCTCTTCATTTCCTCTTCCATAGTCTTGAGCCTTTCCTCCATCGTCGGCTTGCTCCTTGAGCTAGACGCCATGCGTGATTTCCTTTGTTTGTCGAGCTTCCTCTTCTTGAGAGATTTCCCCTTACTTTCACTTCTTGGCCTATGCTTTTAACCGCGATCTTGGTACCTTCCTTGTCGGGCTCGGTTGTCTCCTGACCATTCTAAAGGATCAAGTTGATCAGATCGACCTTACACTGGTCATGAAGCTCATGATGAATCTTTGTCCTTCTCTGTGACTTCATCGCCCATTTGATTTCCTCTCCCCTCGTTCCTGCTTCCTATCTTGTCTCTATGTGTCATGTCTCTGGGCTTGTATGTCTTCCCTTCAATCGATGTCGCCCTTTCTTATTTTCTTTGCCATCGATCATTCTTGCAAATTCAATTTCCTTGTTGACCATCAATAACCCCCCCTGCCTACATGGGCCTTACGAGATTTCCAAATATGATGTGATTCCATTGATTTGGAGTTCCCCTATGCTCAAGATGGCGCCTTTGTTTGCTTCTTCGTCTGTTTGTTCATTCAAATTTCGAAGAACATGGAAAAATTGAAAGGTTCTCACCTTTTCAAAAGAAGGTGAATTTTCTCCAGGATATGATGGAGCTTTGTTTTCTTTAACGGATTATGAATAATTAGCGCTTGGATTATAATTCTGGAGTCCCCTATTATCACTAAATCTTTGACTTTCTTACTGATAGCCTGGTTCAACCCTTGCCATAGAGCAAGAGATTTTGCTCAATTGTTGGTATCTACTGCTAACCCCCAAGCATAAGATAGTTCTAGCTATCCGTCTGGGTCCAAGAGGACCCCTCCTCCTCCTATCACCTCGGGGTTTCCTTTGGGAGACGTGTCAAAGAACAATAGATGCTTACTCCTTTAGCTCTTGCAGTCCCTGAATTCCTCCTCCTTCAACCAAATTTCCCATTTTTCATGTTTTGTTTCGATGCCTTTTTCTATGGTTGTTCCTTGAGATTGAAACTTTTGATCCATTGCTCCTCTTCCGCTTCTAGGCCTCTCCAATTATTTACTTTGCTGAAGTAGGGGGCACTTTCGACAAAGAGGGCCTTTATCTTAATTTCCACTTGTGTAGGATTGCAAGTGATCTCCCTGAAAAGCCTGTTGTTTCGCTCCAACCAAATTCTCCAGAGAAAGAATTTTGGTAGAGTTCTCCAAAGGGTGTTGGGCTGGGATTGTTTTTTGAATTGGAATGGACAAAGAGAGCTCCAGTTCCAAAGAAAAGCATTGGTCTCTTGGGGTAGAGTGAATGTTCCCGACTTCAGACCCGGGGCCAAATTCCACACCTTTTTAGCAAATGGGCATTGTAGCAGTAAGTGGTCTGATGTTTCCTCCTCTTGAATCCAGAGGGGACATCTGGAAGGACCTTCCCACACTCTCCTTCTTAGATTTTCTCCACTTAATATGCTTCTATGATCCAGGGTCCAGACAAACATGTCTATCTTCGGAATGGACTTGGAAGTCCAAATGGATTTCCAAATTGTAGGGTTTGGGCGGACATGAGGAACTGTTGTGAAGATTTTATACCCTGCTACTGTTGTATAGGTTCTAGAATGTGAACCCCATCCCCTCTTGTCCTTTTTCCTTGCTTTTATCAGGGATTTCCCTTGCAGGGAGTCCATCAAAGTGTTCCATTCCCCATCAAGCTCTTGGGGTCTGTTGTTGACTTCCCACCTAATCCATGTTTTTTCCTCATCGTCACTCCAAATCGAGATGTCCCAAAGATTGACTAGGTCTTGGGACCACATCCATGCTTTTAGCTGAGTTGTTCCTTCAATCGAGCTTAAAGGTGGATCTCCCAACACTGAGTCATCCCATATGTTAATATTCTTTCCATTCCCTGGTATCTAGGTGAGGTTGGGCTTGAAGAGTCTCATTGCTTTCAGACACAGAGTAAAAATTGGAGACACTTTTACCATGTTTGCAGGTCGATCAAGGCATTTTGTTCTCTGGTCGTGGAAGTACTTCTTCCACATTGCTTTTTTGCTCCAAGTGGGCTTCTCCGAGACATGATTCCAGAGAATCTTGGCTCCGAGAGCAATATTTTGAAAGTTAATTTCTCTGAGATGGAGACTGCCTTCTGCGATTGGCTTGGTGACTTTCCCCAAGCTTATAAGATGCAACTTCCTCCCGTTTTTCTTTCCTCCCTCCCATAGGAACCGTCTAGAAAGAGCATCGATTTTCTAAATCATGGAGGTTGGGGATAGCAACAACGAAGTTTGATAGATCAGAAAGCCTGCTAAAACCGCCTTTATGAGAACAACTTTACCTGCAATGTTTAACCACTTTGCTCCCCAAGAGTTGATTCTTCCCTTTAACTTGTCTATAGGAGGGAGCCACTGAGAAGCCTTTGGTTTGGTCCTGAAAATTGGCACTCCTAGATATTTAAAGAAATATCAGTTGGTGAAGCCTTCCATCCTAGGACTCTTGAAATCTCCAAGATTTCCCTTGGAGAGGTGTTCCACCCATAGATCTTTCTTTTGGGCAAGATTATTTCGCTTCCTGAGATCTCATTATAAATGTCCACCTCTGTTTTAAATTTTCTAGTTGTTTTCACACTTGCTCCTCCTAGCAGTAGAGTATCATCCACGAATTGGGCGTGGTTAATGTATTTTACCCCCAGGGTTATTCTCAAGCCCAAGAGATTATTATGATGATGGCCATAATCTAGTTGAAAGGTTAACACGAAGGCTTGCATAGCATAGAGAAGTGGGGAAAGGGGGCAACCTTGTCTGAGGCCCATGAAAGCTTGAAATAACTTTGTTTCTCGACCATTTACTAGAGGGGCAATCTAGGGGGATCCAATGCAATCTTTTATCCAATTGATAAAGGCTGGAGCAAAACTGAAGTTTTCCATGAATTTAAATAGAAAATTATTCCCAACTCTGTCAAAAGCATTTGCAAGGTCAGGCTTTATAATCATACCTTTGTCTTTTCTTTGATTTCTTGAGTTCAACACTTCCTGAACCAGAGTGATGTTATCCACTATTTGCCGTCCTTTGATGAACCCACCTTGATTTTCTGGAATGATGGTAGGGAGGATTTTTTTTAGTCTATTGGCTATTATTTTTGTGATTAACTTGTATCCTGTGTTCCAAAGAGAGATTGGTCGGAATCTTCCAAAACTTATTTCTCCCTTTTCTTTTGGAATGAGGGCTAGGAAGGAAGAGTTTGTTCCCCCTCCTGTTTTTCTGCGTCTCTGATATTTCAGAACCACTTTTAGTAGATTTGATTTGATTATTTCCCAACAATTTTGGTAGAATCTGGCTATGAATCCATCTGGGTCGAGAGCTTTATCTAGGTTCATCTGATCCAGGGCCTCTTTGATTTCTTGCAGCTTAACTTGCGCTAAAATATTTACATTGGTTTCTTATTGGATAGAGGATGGAACTAAGGAGATAGGATAGGTATTTGAATCAGGAGGGGTCGATTGAGTCTTCGTGTAGAGACCTTTGAAGGTTTCAAAAGCTACATTTTGTATACATTCAAAATCTGTTATAACCTGATCCTGAACATGGATTTCTTTGATTGCCTTGAATTGTTTTCTTGCTTCCACTTGCTTATGGAAGTAGTTGGTGTTTTTGTCTCCGGCTTCTAACCATAGGTTTCTTGATTTCTGTTGCCAATACCCTTCCTCCTCTCTGCAGGATTGGTGCATTGTCCTTTGAATATGATCCTCTTTGGCGAGAATTTCTTGAGTTATCTCATTCCCTTCCATCTCTAGTTGGTGATCTTCAAGATTTTTTTGTGCTTTCTACCTTTTGACAGTTGGGATCTTTTGGGTTTTAGCCCAGTCTTTTAGAACTTTTTTGAGCTTCCTAATATTTTCTTCGCAAACAAAAAAGGGGGATCCACAGACCTTCTCATTCCATAATTTGGCAACAAGGTCATGTCATGGAAACCCTCATAATGAAGTCAAGCAGGACTGAATCTGAATGGAATAGGTCCTAGATTTATGTCCTGCGAGAGCTCTAACAGTATTGGTTTATGATCGGATACATTGTGCGGAAGAATTTTAGATGAGAAAATTAGATCCAGGAGAAGGAAGGAGATTTGAACTAAAAACCTATCTAGTCTGGTAGCAATATGACCTTGCCCCACTCTCTTGTTTGTCCAGGTGAACTTTCCTCTAGAGGGTTTGATATCCTCCAAATACAAATCTAACATAATATCCTCTATCGATTCCCTAGCTGGGTCTCTCACAATGGACCTACTTTTTTTCTCTTCCATGGAAAGGGTTACATTAATATCCCCCCCAATAATGATATTTTCCAGCTCATTTGAGTTTAGGAAATATTTAATCAAATCCCAACAGTTTCTTTTTTTCGAAAATAAGATAGGGAAATAAAGGTTGAAAAGACTTACTAGTCGGCCTGTCTCTTTATCTAGCAGGATGGTGAAAACCCAATGCATGCATGCTTCATAAGAGATTAGATCATATTTAGAGGTGTCCCAGAAGGTTCCCAGACCTCCTGAGGCCCCTCTTGCGCTAACTGCTATTCTCTGGCCTTTTTTCCAAAAGGATTTGCTTGCTTGGAGGAATTCTTGTTCCTCCATATTTGTCTCCTGGATTAGAAGGATATCGGGATTTGAAATTATGATTAAGTCTTTGAGAGCTTCTTCCTTTATTCTTCTACCGAAACCCCTACAATTCAAGGAGGCTAGTTTCATGATTTACTTGCGGGGGGTTTTGTCTCCTTTATGAGCCTTAGCACGATTTCTTGTCATTCTTACATTATTCAATTGTTTGATCGTTTGTTGCGATCCATTGAGGACATCTTTGTAGGTTTCCTTTTCCCTTTCTTCTTTCTTGGATTTCCTTCCTCTGCCTGATTTTTTGGGTGTGACAATGGAACCACTTGCATCCGTAGAATCACTATCTGTAGACACCTTTCCGGGTTTCGCTTCTGGATTTTCTTCTTGTTCTTCTGCGGCCTTCCCCTATCCTTCTTTCATTTCATGCCTTGATTGATCCGTTTGGTGCTCTTGTATTCCGGGGGTAGTCTTTTCTTGCGTTTTTGTTTTAGTGGGAGGGGCCTCCTTTGATTTCTCTCCTGGATATTTCTCTGTTTGTTCCTTCTCTTCTAACACAAAAAAATTGTTTCCTGATGTGGGTGCCACTGCCTAAACTTCCGGCACCTTGGGAGAAATCGTGGTTGCCTTTGCATTTCGTTTTTCTTTAGGTTTGGTCAATGTTTTCCCCTTTTTGGCCTATTGACAACCTTCCCCTTCTTCTTTCTCCTGATTAGGTTTTTTTGGACAGTTTCTTTGAAAGTGGCCATATTCATGGCATCCCCTACATTTGAACGGAAGTTATTCGTAGTCAAGTTTCTGGAAGTGTTGCCAATCTCCAACCTTTAGTTTGACTGCCTCTGGGAGGCTTACCTCTAGGTCTACTTCGATGCATATGCATGCACAAGAGTACTAATATTTGGAATCGACTCATTCGATATACTTCCCAAGCCTGTTTTCGATTGTTTGGAGTGAGATAGGGTTCCAACAATGGATCGGGAGGTTGGGTAGTCGTACCTAGACCGAAACTTCCTTGGGAACTTCCACTATAGGATCAAAGTATGGCGTCCATCTATTTATATACAACCCTTGTGTTCCCATAAAATATGGGCCATTCCTGAATATTAGATCCCTATCGTCCTTTGAGATGAATTCAAAGATGTAGAACCCTCTTCCCATGGCATAACATGTGATGTTGTTCTGGATCAATGGTCTCTAGTTCCTTTGGATCAATTTATCGGTAGTTCTGGTTGATGGACATAATCCCATGAACTAGCCCACCAAACCATGATCAGACAGAGAGACGAAAACTCTCATAGGATGTTCCGGAGGCAGATCAATTTCTGGGATCGAATCGAGTTTCTTAACGAAGCTAGGTGGTGCTGAGGGAGTAAGTTTCTTACCTTGAGTGACAAGGATCCTTCGGAAGGAGTCTTCGGTTGAAGGAGGAGGTTAATTGCCTCTGCATGCATGCACAAGAACATTGTGAAACATTTTAGCTGACTTCAATTTGTTGTCTACCAATCACTCTGCTTGCCTGGAATTTAATTTCTATCTGAATATGTTGTCTTGGCAGAACAATACTTTCAAAATGCATTTCATGAGATAATTATCTCTCAATCTTTTATGGTCATGGTATCTTGTACATATTTATCTCGTTATGGAAGATAGCAATAAAGCTAAATACTTTGGATGCCAGTATATATCGTTGTAAATTGTGCTCCTTGGTGGAGTTCCATGATTATACATATACATGTACTTTGACAAGAGATGGTCGGAAATACTATGGCAGTGGGTTCTGCCAAAAAAACAAGTGATTTCCCATTGTTTAAAAAAGCATAGGTTATTATATTTTTCATAAAAGATAAAACTATTTTGATTTTTCTTATAATTTTAAGGATTGTTTTTTAAGAGGTTGTTATGGTGATGTGATTTTAATGCCCGGTATGATTTTTTCTCTATGTCTTAAAAAATATTTAAAAAATAAAATAAAATTTGAATATATTGATTGAAGATATTTTGATTGAGCATCTTTTAATTGTGAATCTTGTGAAATGTTAATTTGTGAGTGAGAGCTCTAAAACATACTTTGTTTCTTTTGCTCACTGCTATGGAAGACCCACAACACTTGATTAGTTCATATTGGTTTGCAATTTGCGCATTTCAATACAAATTCCTTGTTATAAGTGATTTGATAACAAGACAATTATTCCATTAAGTAACAAAATTATAGAAGCTATTACATATTTATTCAATTGACATGTAATTATAGAATTTGACATGACAAATGAATTGAGTATATATGTATAGTTTTTCAAGCTTTTCCAAATCAATATAATTTTATTCTTCTCGAGTATATGATGATGATGATTAACGTCCACTAAGACCGAATTGGTCTATCGGACCTTAAGAGGGTAAGTGATTACTTGTGATTCTTTAGAATTTTTTTTCTGTTCTTGAAAAGCATTAAGAGAATCTTTCCAAGATCACCATACTTTTTTTGAGTTAAGAGGTTAGGAAGGTTGGTAGTGTGATAAATATTTTGAAAATGACATCTAATATGGGTATAGGCTAGACAATCTAAGAGAAAGTGCTTTTCATCTTCAACCTTCTTAGTGTCACAAAGGTGACACACTCTTTCATCCCATGGCGTTTTAGGTATTGACCAATGCCCAGCTTCACTATGGAGCTCGTGAGAAATTGTTCTTATCTTAGCAATGCTTATTTTTTTCTTTACACTTGGCAAAACAGATAGATAATTTTGATCTTCTAGATTAGGGTTTATTACATCTTTATAATACCTTAATTTTCTTTTTTCCTCTAACTCTTTATCACACCACATTTTTTCCTTAAATTTTGATTTGACATTTTTTTTTAACAATATCTTTATTTTGCAAAATGGTTTCTTCCATGATTCCCCAATAATTTAGCCAAGACCGGGCATTTATTTTTATATGTTTATATAAACATTATATATAAACATATATAATGTTTATATGATTATTTTTCTGCTTTTTCAAATCAATAGAATTTTATTCTATTCAAATATTTAAGAAATTAGTGTAGTAGCTTACAACCCTATCAGGAGAAAATGAATAGGTGGAGGATGAAAATCCAAGGAAGTTTATGATGACCTCTCTACTAGTGGATATCTAAGGTTTTTAAAAATATATATATGGTTTTAATTTTGAGTAATTTAAAAAAAATTATACTAATTTTAAAAATGAGAATAATACATGTTTAGCAATATGTTTGTATAAAAATTTGAATCTCTAAATTTTTTATATATTTTTTATTTTTAAATGAGTGATTTTTAAAATAAAATATTTTGGCAAATAATTTACAAGAAAAAGAAAATTATTTAATTATATATATATATATACAAAAATGGTTAATGGATCTTTATTTAAATAGGCAGTGACAAAGTCATTGGAGTTGTTACAACTGGTTCGATTTCATCATGCTCTAACTAACCTTTATGATTACAATAACCTAACACTTGTAAACCAAATAAATCTTTAAACTCGTTGTATGTGGTGGCTTCTATACAAAATGTCGACTTCATAGAGTTATTTGAAGAAGTATTGCTTGACTGCATCTTTACGGGTCAAAATTCCTTGGAACCTCCTTTTGGGGCAAACTGTGCTCGATTTGCCAGTCTGGGGTCTATTTTTCTAGTTGGGTCTCTAGTTTGAGGACTCAGATTTCAAATTCCTCCTTTGGGTCTTTGTGTTCATGTCGAACATGGTCCACTGCTTCAGTAAAGACGTTTTTGGTCTTTGTGATGTCTGCATCTAGCATGGTGAGCCTTTGACCTGCCTCAACATCGAAACTATGAAGGATGTTATTTTGATTTTGCACAATATTTTTAATCTTCTTCATTTCCTCCTCCATAGTCTTGAGCCTTTCCTCCATCATCGGCTTGCTCCTTGAGCTAGACGCCATGCGTGATTTCCTTTGCTTGCCGAGATTCCTCTCCTTGAGAGCTTTCCCCTTACTTTCACTGCTTGGCCTATGCTTTTAACCATGATCTTGGTACCTGCCCTGTCGGGCCCGGTAGTCTCCTGAGCATTTTGAAGGATCAAGCTGATCAAATCGACCTTACACTGGTCATGAAGCTCATGACGAATCTTTTTCCTTCTCTGAGCCTTCATTGCCCATTTGATTTCCTCTCCCCTCCTTCTTACTGCATGTCTTGTCTCTGTGTGTCCTGTCTCTGGGCTTGTATGTCTTCCCTTCAATCGGCGTCTCCCTTTCTTCCTTTCTTTTCCATCGATTGTTCTTGCAAACTCAAGTTCCTTGTTGACCATCAATAACCCCCCCTTGCCTACCCAGGCCTTACGGGATTGCCAAATATGATGTGATTCCATTGATTTGGAGTTCCCCTATGCTCAATATGGCGCCTCTGTTTGCTTCTTCATCTGCTTGTTCATTCAAATTTCGAAGAATGTGGAACAATTGAAAGGTTGTCAACCTTTTCAAAAGAAGGTGAATTTTTTCCACGATATGTTGGAGCTTTGTTTGCTTGATCAGATTATGAAGAATCAACACTTGCATTATAAGTTTGGAGTCCCCTATTATCACTAAATATTTGACTTTCTTACTAATATCCAGGTTCAACCCTTGCCAGAGAGTGAGACATTCTGCTCGGTTGTTGGTATCTACTCCTAACCCCCAAGCATAAGATAGTTCTAGATTTACATCTAGGTCCAAGAGGACCCCTCCTCCTCCTGTCGCCCTGGGTTTTCCTCGGGAAGCCCCGTCAAAGAACAGTAGATGCTTACTCCTTTGGCTCTTCCACTCCATGAATTCCTCCTCCTTCAACCAAATTTCCCATTTTTCATGTCTTGTTTCGGTGCATGTTTTCTGTGGTTGTTCCTTGAGATTGAAACTTTTGATCCATTGCTCCTCTTCTGCTTCTAGGCCTATCAAATTCTTTACTTTGCTGAAGTAGGGGTCACTTTCGCCAAAGAGGGCCTTTATCTTAATTTCCACTTGTGCAGGATTGCAAGTGATCTCCCTGAAAAGCCTATTGTTTCGCTCCAACCAAATTTTCCAGAGAATGAATTTTGGTAGAGTTCTCCAGAGGGTGTTGAGATGGGATTTTTTCTTGACCTGTAATGGAAAAAGAGAGCTCCAGTTCTAAAGTAAAGCATTGGTCTCTTGGGGCAGATCGAATGTTCCCGGCTTCATACCCAGGGCCAAATTCCACACCTCTTTAGCAAATGGGAATTGCAACAGCAGGTGGTCTGATGTTTCCTCCTCTTGAATGTAGAGGGGACATCTAGAAGGGCCTTCCCACCCTCTCCTTCTCAGATTTTATTCAATTAATATGCTTCTATGAGCCAGGGTCCAGACAAACATGTCTATCTTCAGAATGGACTCAGAAGTCCAAATGTCTTTCCAAATTGTAGGGTCTGGGGGGACATGAGGAACTGTTGTGAATCTTTTATACCCTGTTGTTGTTGTATAGGTTTCAGAATATGAACCCCATCCCCTCTTGTCGTTTTTCCTTGCTTTTATCAGGGATTTCCCTTGCAGGGACTCCATCAAAGTGTTCCATTCCCCATCAAGCTCTTGGGTTCTGTTGTTGAATTCCCACTTGATCAAGGTTTTGTCCTCATCGTCACTCCAAATCGATATGTCCCAAAGATTGACTAGGTCTTAGGACCGCATCCAGGATTTTAGTTGAGTTGTTCCTTCAATCGAGCTTAAAGGTGGATCTCCCAACACTAAGTCATCCCATATGTTAATATTCTTTCTATTCCCTGGTATCCATGTGAGGTTGGGCTTGAAGAGTCTCATTGATTTTAGACACAGGGTGAAAATTGGAGACGCTTTTACCATGTTTGCAGGCCGATGAAGGCATTTTGTTCTCTGGTCGTGGAAGTACTTCTTCCAGATTGATTTTTTTCTCCAAGTGGGCTTCCCCGAGACAAGATTCTAGAGAAGCTTGGCTTCGAGACCAAGATTTTGAAAGTTAATGTCTCTGAGATGGAGAACGCCTTATGAGATTGGCTTGGTGACTTTCCCCAAGCTTATAAGATGCAACTTCCTCCCATTTTTCTTTCCTCCCTCCCACATGAACCGTCTAAAAAGAGCATCGATTTTCTGAATCATGGAGGTTGGGGCTTGCAACAACGAGATTTGATAGATCAGAATCAAGGATGATTTTAGGGGCTAAATTTCGCTCATGGGCTAACTTTCCATGTTTTTTCCAAAAACGAGATTCGCTATTTTAAAAATGATTCGCCCAAATTCTATAGGATAAAATTATTTTACCTTAAAAATCGCCAAAATTTTATAAAAACTATATAAAATATTTAGAAATTTGAATATTTTTACAGAAATATTGCCAAACATTTATAGTTGACATATGAAGGATTAGTAAGGTTCGCCAAGGTTTCTACATTTTAAAATAAATTTTCATCCTTAAAATCATCCCTGATCAGAATGCTTGCTAAAACTGCCTTTATGAGAACAACTTTAAGGTTTAACCACTTTACTCCCCAAGAGTTAATTCTTCCCTTTAACTTGTCTATAAGAGGGATCCACTGAGGGATCCATTGAGAAGCCTTTGGTTTGGTCCTAAAAATTGGCACTCACAGATATTTAAAGAAATCCCAGTTGGTAAGCCTTCCATCCCAAGACTCTTGAAATATCCAACATTTCCCTTAGAGAGGTGTTCCACCCATATATCTTGCTTTTGGGAAAGCTTATTTCGCTTCCTAAGATTTCATTATAAATGTCTATCTTTGTTTTAAATTTTCTAGTTGTCCGCACACTTGCTCCTCCTAGCAGTAGAGTATCATCGGTTGTCTGTTGTCTTCATCTCTGAGCGTGAACCCTTGTGACTGCCCTAGTGACTGGAGAGACTATACTATATTTCTCTTATGGAATAATGTGTACTCTTTTATCTGAACATATCCAATGCCATGTGTATTGACTGAACATTCTCATGCTTGTTAAATATATTGTACCCTCAACAGTATGATCGTACACTGCCAGCTGTACTGGACAGCTGTACTTTCTATTTTTGTCTTGCTTGAGCATATATAGCTCAACCATCTTACATTGTA
>SNQJ01S0023635.1:28347-43735 GCA_010110895.2 Picea sitchensis
TTGCCTTATCATGCCTTGCCTTGAAATGTACCAAACTTTCTAGTGTGCGAGAGTGTGGGAGGGAGAGAGAGGAAGAAAATGAGGCAAGGTCTAGGTCTAGGTCATGGTATAGTTCTAGGTCATGGTCTAACTCTAGGTATAGGTCTAGGTCTAGGTATTGACATGCCTTGCAAGGTCTTGTTCAAGGGAAATTTTTGCCTTATCATGCCTTGCCTTGAAATGTACCAAACTTTCTAGTGTGCGAGAGTGTGGGAGGGAGAGAGAGGAAGAAAAAGAGGGGAGGTAGAGAGTGAGTGTGTTAAATTGTGTGAGGGAGAGAGTGGAAGACATAGAGAGGGGATAGAAAGTGTGTTTGCAAGATTGTGGGAGGGAGATAGAGGAAGATAAAGAGGGGAGGTAGAGAGTGAGTGTGTTATAATATGGGAGGGAGAGAGAGGAATACATATAGAGGGGATAGAAAGTGTGTGTGAGAGAGTGTGGGAGGGACACAAAGGAAGACAAAGAGGGGAGGTAGGGACTGAGTGTGTTAGAGTGTGGGAGGGACAGAGAGGAATACATATAGGGGGTATAGAAAGTGTGTGCGAGAGAGTGTGGGAGGGAGAGAGAGGAAGAAAAAGAGGGGAGGTAGAGAGTGAGTATGTTAGAGTGTGGGAGGGAGAGAGAGAAATACATAGAGGGGGGATAGAAAGTGTGTGTACGAGAGTGTGGGAGGGAGAGAGAGGTAGAAAAAGAGGGGAGGTAGAGAGTGAGTGTGTTAGAGTGTGGGAGGGAGAGAGAGGAAGACATATAGGGGGTGTAGAAATTGTTTGTGCAAGAGTGTGGGAGGGAGAGAGAGGTAGACAAAGAGGTTTTGAGGGACAGAGTGAGTGTGTTAGACTGTGGGAGGGAGAGAGAGGAAGACATAGAGGGGGGATATAAAGTGTGTGTGCGACAGTGTGGGAGGGAGAGAGTGGAAGAAAAATAGGGGAGGTAGAGAGTGATTGTCTTGGAGTGTGGGAGGGAAAGAGAAGAGGACATAGAGGGGCGCTAGAAAGTGTGAGAGAGAGACCGCGGGAGGGAGAGAGAGAAAGGCATAGAAGGGAAGTAGAGAGAGTGTGTGAGAGTGTGAGAGGGAGAGAGAGGAAGATAGAGAGGGGGTATATAGAGAGGTAAATGTAGGAGAGAGGGTTGTATGCAGGAGAGATAGAGGAAAGATAGTGGGAGGGAGGGGGAGAGAGAGAGAGAGGGAAGAGGGGGGGAGAGAGAGTGCGTGAGAGTGTGAGAGGTGGAGAGATAAAGACAAATATGAGGGGTAGAGAGTGAGAGGGAGATAGAGAGGGGGGGTATAATGAGGGATAGTGAGAGGAAAGGAAGCAAAGAGGGAGAAATACAAGGGGGTAGAGAGAGAGTGAGAGGAAGGGGAGGATAAAGAGGGAAACAGAGAGGGGGAATAGAGAGAGAAAGAGGGGAAGAGAGAGACTAAGACTCATACTAACAATGAGGAGAGAGAGAAAGGGTGGGAGAGAGGTGGAAGAAAGAGTGGGGCGTAATAGGGGAGGGAGGGACAAAGGGGAAGAGAGAGAAAGAAGAGGGTTAGAGAGAGAGTGGGTGTGAGAGTCTGAGGCATGTCAAGGAAAGGTCTAGATCTAGGTCTTTCCATGCCTCGTGATGTCTAAATATTGCCATGTATAGGTATTACCATGTATAGGAGTGTGAGGGAGAGAGAGGGAGAGGGAGATGGAGATATAGAGGGGGGATATATGTAGGAGAGAGAGAGTGTGCGAGGGATGGGGGAATGAATTATAAGAGCATGTGTGTGTTCCTAGAGAATGTATGTGCTCATAAGCACGTGTGCACATTCTTTTGAATTCAATTTTTTTCGGTCAGGATTGACAACATGTATACTTGGTTGGCTCGGATTTAGGTTCGAAATGACAAACCTAGTTGTTCGGTTTGCAAATTGATAAAAACCTATATTTTTGTGAATACCCCTCTATATCTTTCTCTTTGACGTTATTTTTCTATAGGATAAACAATTAAGTTGTTGAAAAAACTATAGACATAGATAGAGTTGGCTATGCAGATTTTAAATATATAATTTAAAAAAAAATCAATATTATTTTTTGTTTTTAATATATTTTTGTCTTAGCATATATCAAAATCCTAGAATACATACCTCTCTTCTTTATTCTATAACTTTTTGTTGGCTTAAACATTTCTCGAATGAGTTATATGCAACACTAGAGGAGACTAATACTTACGATCTAAAAAAATTTATTTTAATCATGTTAAGACCCTCTTAGCCTACAAGAACAAAAGAGGTTTTAATTTCAAGCATATGTTGACTTTGATAAAATTTTAAAAATATTAAATTAATATTAAAATTTTCCAAAAACTACAAGGCACAAGAAAAATAGGTTCTCTACAAGTATACAAGGTTTTGGAATGAAATTGCATCATTAAGGTACTCAACACCTGCACGAACAAAAACATATAACTTATATTTTATTGGAAAAATAAGATACCATTGTTAGAAAAAATCAAATTTGACATAGTTATTTACAATTTCTATGAATAAAAGTTCTATATTCGGAAAGATAATTCAATTTCCTATGTTTCGTCTTCTTACACCATATTCAAATTCATTGTAAAAGTACCTTGAATAATACCTCCAAGTTAATAGATTGTTGGTTTTCCAGGTTTTCATTGCCACTAACACGTCATGAGAGACCATCATTAGCCTCACTCACCCCATAATATAAGAATATGAAAATAATTATTATTACATGCTAATTTTATTGTGTGAAATCAAGATTTCAGAATCTAGAAGGACGCTAAAACTGGTTTGGAAGCATGATAAACTAGGGAAGGGGTTAAATATGGCAGAAAATAACTAAATCTGGCAGGAGCGCTAAGCTGATGGGGCCCGATATGTCGTGGATCGTGAACTCTCGAGATCAACGGCGAGGATGATTTCGGGGGGATAAATTGCACGAAGGTTAATTTTAGAGAGCAGGCCGAAATTTAAACCATGGTTTTCGTTTGGGGATACGTGGCGCCACCATGTAAATTTCGGGGTGAAAAGCGAGTTGCCCCAAACCACTTCCTCACACCCCCGAAATTTGGAAAAGTATAAAGGGGAATTTGTTATTTATTTTATTATTATTTCGAACACTGGACCGTTTGAACCTTTGCACGACCACCCTCTTTCAATTGCATCCAAACAGTACACTAACTCAGCTAGCCAGTTCCACTCGTTTTCAAGAAGAAAATTATATCTGAAACAAAGCATTTCCTGACTTGCAATCAAAGGATATAATCCGGCTGGGTAAGGCCAAATGTAGTTTTCCAGTCCCTGGAAAATGATGGCCAGAGGTCAATGAAAGACAATGAATCATATGAAGGGATTGAAATGGCAGAGAAGCCAGAATCTGGATTAATAAATGTTTATTGTTAATCATTATAATCTGTTTCAGAACTGAAACGTTCCATTTTAATCATTGCAATCGGTTTCAGAAATTGAAACGTTTCTTTGTAATCATTGTAATCGGTTTCAAACCGAAGGAACTCAGCTTGTATAAATATTAAGAGTTCCAAATGTATAAGGGGTTGGAAGAAGTGCAAGGGAACGATTTTAGTTGTTCGAAACTTAAATTGTAATTTTATGAAGCTGAATTGAATACACAAGCAGAAGTCTTGAAGTTTCCATTAAAATATTATAATGGTGGTGATCTGAGTGTTTTCTCCTCTCTTTGTATATATTTCTTGTATTTTTTATTTCATTTTCATTGTATTCTGTTTAAATTGGATAGTCAAAGGCCCAGAATTCATCTTGTGATGCTCTCGGATGAATAAATTTAAATTGTGTTAAGTTCTTCTTAACTAATTCAGAATTCATTTATTTAATTCTCTGATGCAGTTATATGTTTTCCCTTCTTCCTACACTCTGCAAATTTACAAATTATAAATCAGATCCATCGCCTCATTTATCCTTTATCCTCTGCAAAGTTCTATTGACTAGTCAGTGCTTCCATTCATTTTCATAAGTTTGACTCCATAGCCCTAAGTGTCCCTCCCCTTCCTTGCCGGCAATATTATAAAAAACTCCCCAAAAGAACAAAACCTAGCCATTGATTGTCAAAGAAACACCAAGTGACACGAGAGATCCCACTCTGAGATGATCAAGCTAGTACCCAACTCTAAAGGTGGTTTGTAGGTTACCTCTATCATTTGTTTTATCAGCTGAACAAATTTACAGAGTGTTAACATTCTGGCACCGTTGTCATGGATCAAAGGTGAAATCTTCCCTGGGAGAAACGATAAGGTTTAGACTTGATTTATGATGGTAGACAGAGGTAAAACACAAGAAGGTTGTACATTTCCACCTAACGACTCTAATCAAGATTCAAATGAGATTCAGAGACTCGACTGGAAGATGATATCCATTGACAGAGGTATGAAAGGACATCATGGGAGAAAACAAGTACCTAAAGTTGAGTTTTTTCAAGACATAATATTTTTTGTTATTAATTACCTTGTGTCCTTTCCTGAACATTCTAAACACATTTTTCTTTACTTCATGCATTCAAATGATGATCATAAGAATCTTGCACTTTTATATCCTCTTCCTAAAATTGTACATATATTTCCTCATTGTATCATTGATTTTGATCAAAATCTTCCATCTGAGCCATGTGTTGACCATAGCCAAGTTGATGAGCCTCATGAAATCAAGGTTGATATCTCACCTCATGTACTTGATCCAACAACCTCCAAGATTCATCATAGATATATACCTTTAAAATTACCTCACATCCTTCATACTTTTCCTCCAAAGCACTATAAGTACCTTCCTGTGTTTGAAGGAGAACCTAATGCCATCACAACTGAAAAATACATCCAAGATTTTGAACATTTTATAGATTTGTTTGAGATTGATCATGACGATGTTTGTATGAGGGCCTTCTCTCAGTCCTTGAAAGGGAATACCAAAGACTGGTTTAAACACTTACATCCGGAGACAATTAGCTCATGGAAGGAATTAAAGAATGTCTTTTTGAAATTTTGGGGCAAGAGGAAATATTTGGATCTACATATTACAGAGTTATATGCCTTGAAAAGGAAGAGCAGTGAAACTATTTATGCATTCAGTAGAAGGTTTTCCAGTATTTATTACAAATTTCCCAAATAAATTCAACCCACAGAAGCTCCTGCCATGCTCTATTCTGCAACAACCTTTCATCCATATTTGTCTTTCCTTCTGATGGAAAGAAGATGTAAGTCCTTACCACAAATGTTTTATGATGCTTAGGAGATTCAACACAATATTCAAGCATGTAAACATATTCAAAATGAGGAGTTGGATGCTAAAGAACATGACAATAAATATGAACAAAAAACAATTGATTTGAATCTTGAGCACAGGGTTAATAATATCATATGTCCTCTTGAAGTTTTAAATGCTAATGATTTTGCAAAGGATTACATTCCACTTATTGAAAGATAAGGTGATAATTTAGTTTATGATCCATCCCATGATAAGCATGGGGCTGATTTTTTTATGTATTCAGTTGACGACAGTCAAGAGAATGAATTTGCAAATAAGATTGTTGAAGAGCAGGTTGATGTCCCAAGTTTTTTCTTGTGTTATGACATTGCAGATGTTGTTGATTTTCCTATATATGATGAATATGGTGATGATTATAATGTTGACTTCCTAGAAAACCAACTACATGTTCTCTATCAGAAAATGTTCCTTTTCAACAGTGTAATGAGAGCAATCAGCCTACATATCACAGTTACAAAGACGAATATGAAGAAAGAATTGAATCAGCTGAAGGAAATTCTTTACCTTTATGCTTTAATTCGTTTAAATTATTGAAAGAAAATTTTAAAATCATCACTGAAGTAAAGGAATGTTTTTTTATTCCAAATCACACTGATTCACTAGAACAAATTGACAACAAATTGCAGCAATCTTCTCATGTGTTTGATGACCCTATTACTTATTATACAAAAGGTTTCATCAGTTCAAAATTGCATCCATTGGTCGAAGATGAATCTGAAAATGTAGACGATGAGGAGTTGAAAGCTGATATCCTTAATTGTTTTGATATTGGTTTGAATTTGGATCCATGTCATCATGAGCAAGAAACTGATTGTTTTATGTATGCACTTGTAGACAACCATAAATGTGAATTTGCATATCAGCCTGCAAAAGAACAAGACACTGCCTCAATTTTCTTGTTTGATGACATTACAGATATTTTTGGAGACCCAGGTATGATCAGTACAATGATGACTATGAGGTTGACTTTTCAGAACAAGAAGTTACACTTTCCAAATCTGAAAATGATTTTGTTCAACAATCCAAAGAAATCGAAAAATGTGCATATGACAGCAGTGAAGAAAATGAAGAAACTTTTGAATCGAGTGAAAGAATTTTTCCATTGTGTTTTGCTTCTTTCAAATTACTGAAGAAATTTTTTTATAATGTTTCAAATCAGAAATCCTCCAGGCACGATGTTGAATATAAAGAAAGCAGTGGACTTGCCAATGAAAATTATCTTCCATTATGTTTTTCTTCCTTTGAATTGTTGAAAGTAAATTGTGAGATAACAGAGGAAGTAGGGAAGTCTAACTGCATTCATAGTGACATTGTTTTACATGAGAAAATTGTTATCAGTGAGGAAGACCAACAACCTTCTCAGGCATTTAATGATTGTGTTGTTGATTACATGGAAGGTTATTTCAGTTCATATTTATAGCATGTGATCAACTACCAACTTGGAAATAAAGATGGTGGTCAATCAAGGTCGGTGTTAGATATGGATTGCTTGCCACCAGGGGTTTCATTTCAGCCAGCACTGTCTTCTAATTCAGAAGATTGTTATTTTCAGCAGTCTCAACAGGTTTTTCAACCTCTTTATGGAAATCAACAGGTTGAATTACATGAAAACAAGGATGCAGTGGAAGGGGTGAAACATGATTGTTGTTTTATGCATGTTTTGGAGGATCCATTTGCAGTTTTGTTGGGGGAAATAAACAGTCCCAATGTTTTTAATTTTTTGAGATTTGAATTTATAGATAATTTTTTGAATGAATTATCAATAAACAAGATTTGGAGCAAGCATGTGCAAAGAAAGAAAACAGTGGATAAAATTCTTGCATGGTTCCATTGGCATTATGATTTCATTTGATTGGCAGTTCATTTCAGCAGTTTTAGAGTAGATAGGAGTGTGCAAATAAGATTGCTTGTCAAGCAGTTTTCAGTTTGGGTTTTCAGTAGTGTGTACATTCAGATTGTAGTGGTGTATTTAGGATTTTGTTTTCAGTTGAGAGCAGCGTACAGACTTGGGTTTTCAGTGGACATTGGTGACAAGTTAGATCAGGATACACACATGTTTTGGGATCATCCCAATGGATCAGGCACCGGGTATACGAGTTATTTGCTACCTCACTGGGAGGATAACATCCCCATTGGATCCAATGTTATCACATGCTAATTTTTATTGTGTGAATCAATATTTTAGAATCTAGCAGGACGCTAAAATTGGTTTGGAAGCCTGATAAACTAGGGAAGGGGATAAATATAGCAGGAAATAACTAAATATGGCAGGAGCGCTAAGCTTATGGGGCCTGATACGTCGAGGATCGTGAACTCTCGAGATCAATGGTCCAGGATGATTACGGGGGGAGAAACTATCTGGAGGTTCATTTTGGAGAGAGGGATGAAATTTAAACCATGGTTTTCATTCGAGGATACATGGCACCACTAGGTGCATTTCGAGGTGAAAAGCCGGTTGCCCCAAACCACTTCCTCACGCCCCCAAAATTTGGAAAAGTATAAAGGGGAATTTGTTATTTATTTTATTATTATTTTGAACATTGGACCGTTTGAACCTTGGTACGATGAACCTCTTGCAATTACATCCAAACAGTACACTAACTCGGCTCGCCAGTTCCACTCGTTTTTCAGGCAGAAAATTATATCTCAAATAGAGCATTTCCCGACTTGCAATCAAAGGAGATAATTCGGTTGGGTAAGGCCAAATGTAGTTTTCCAGGGCCTGGCAAATGATGCCCATAGGTCAATGAAAGATAATGAATCACATGAAGGGAATGAAATGCTAGAGAAGCCAGAATATGGGTTAATAAATGTTTCTTGTTGATCATTATAATCAGTTTTAGAACCGAAACGTTCCATTTTAATCATTGTAATCGGTTTCAGAAACTGAAACGTTTCTTTTTAATCACTGTAATCGGTTTCAAACTGAAGGAAATCAGCTTGTATAAATATTAGAAGTTCCAAATGTATAAGGGGTTAGCATAAGTGAAAGGGCACGATTTTAGCTGTTCGGAACTTAAATTGTAATTTTCTGAAGTTGAATTGAATACACATGAAGAAGTCTTGAAGTTTCCATGAAAAGATTCTAATGGTGGTGATCTGAGTTTTGTCTCCTCTCTTTGTATTATTTCCTATATTTTTTATTTCATTTTCATTGTCTTCTATTTAAATTAGATAGTCAAAGGCCCAGAATTCATCTTGTGATGCTCTTGGCTGAAGATATTTAAACTGTGTTAAGTTCTTCTTAACTAATTCAGAATTAATTTATTTAATGCTCTGATGCAATTATATGTTTTCTCTTCTTCCTACACTCTGCAAATTTACAAATTATAACTCAGATTCATTGCCTCATCTAGCCTTTATCCTATGGAGATTTATATTGGCCAGTCAGTGCTTCCATTCATTTTCATAAGTTTGACTCCATATCCCTAAGTGTCCCTCCCCTTCCTTAACAAAAAAATTATAAAAAACTCCCCAAAACAACAAACCCTAACCATTGATTGTCAAAGAAACACCAAGTGACACGAGAGAGCCCTCTCTGAGATGAGCAGACTAGTACCCAGGTCTAAAGTTGGTTTGTAGGTTACCATTGTCGTTTGTTTTATCAGCCGAACAAATTTACAGAGTGCTAACAGGCACAATCCTTGATTTAATGTTGGTTTTCTCATATGGGTTTCCACAAAAAATAGTTATGTTCCATAGTGTGGATTTGATACTATATTCTATAATTTTCGTATGTCAAGCTTTGAATCATGTGTTTTTATTTTTGTTAAAGAATTAAAATATAAAAATATAGTTACACATTCAAGCATAGGCTCATTGTATGTTGATTTTAACCTTGTACAATATTTTACTGCAAACATATTTTCAATAAAAGAACAAAAAAGATACAATGAAAAATACAAACATTACACATAGATTTTTCCCCTGGAAACCCAAACCGAGAAAACCAACATATTTTATATTCATTCATAGTGATACATTATTTACAATAAAATATACATATAGGAGCCAGCGGAATCCAAAACCATAACCCAATGACCTGGATTAATCAACAATCATAATTCCTTAACCATAAATAGAAAACCATTGGTAAAAATCCATGTGCCAAAAAACCACCCAACAATGGACACAAAAATTGAGGCGACACAAAAAACAAGGAAAAAAATGCAACACGTTTCCAGAGGAAAAAAATTCTCAAACCCCCTCACACGCCCAACGCAACGTAGCTAACACTAGAATTAGTCGTGAAAAGAATATAACACATACCCAACATTCTCTCGCTTTTTGTTTTATTTGCATACAGGGGGTTACAAGGTTACATAGTCAACAATCCAGGGAAACAATGCCCATGGATCCTCTACACCAAGAGAACTTCTCACTGCTCACATATTTTTTTAATGAATCTGCAACATTCTTCAAATTGTCCACCTTCATCAACAACACTTTCTTTTCTTCAACCATGTCTCTCAAAAAGTGATATTGAATATCAATATGCTTTGTCTTTGAATGATAAGTCGAGTTCTTCGCTAGAAAAATTGCACTCTGAATGTCACAATCTATCCTTGCAGCTTGTTGTACCAACCCAATACCCGATCACAATCTTTGTAACCATACTTCTTCCTTACTATCATGAGTTTCTGCCATGTATTCAACTTATGTAGTTTAAAGTGCCACTACAGCCTGTATTTTTCTCATCTAATTGATTGCTCCTCCAAACAGGTTAAACACAGACCCGCTTGTAGATCTCCTACGATCTAGATATCTAGCCCATACTACATCCACAAAGCTATGTATTTTTTACACTCTGTCCAATACTGGTCTTCATTGATAGCACAATCCATATCTAGGGGTGCCACGCAAATACCTGAAAACCCTTTTTACTATTGTCCAATGCTCCTTCCCTAGTTTTGACATATACCTACTGCTAGCGGGAAAATCCCCCCTTTAACTACACCATGGTTTAAGATGTAGACAGAGCGAATGAACTTCTAAAAGTTAATCAATTTTTTGTTCTACCCCAAACATACCAAAACGAATGAAAAGAAAGAAATAAGAGAAGAGATCGGTAACTATACCTTTGATCCCATGTCTGGTGATGATCTCCTCAATCTTGGTAGTTCCAACGACTGCATGTCACCTCCCAAGGCTGACCTACATCGAAAGATAGGAAAACAAAGACTACAAGCATGCTATTCTATTCATGAGTTAGGTTTAGATATCAAATGCTAAGTATAAATCAATGAAAATACACAAAACATCATCAATTGGGACAGGAATATGTGATTCTTTTATTCATCAAACAAAGACTGAAACTTACAATCTGTGTCGGCCACCGTTCCGCGAACCTGGTCCGAGATCCTCTTTACGATGATCCAAGTGCACCTTGAATAGGCATATTCTCTCAATCTTCTGATCACCTCAACGGAAGGGAGTGGATTGAATGGAGGAAGAAGGGGTTGATGAGGGAATGTTGAGGCAATATCTCACAAAAGGTAGCAAAAGCTTGGGAAAGGAGGGGAAATGAAATTGGGAAAAGTTTCACTGTTCTTATGCTTCAATGTGAAATGAGACCCCAACACCTCATTTTATATGAAAAAAGGATGGTTATTCGGTTGGGTGACGGGCCATAGCAGGTGAATTGGTTGGGAAACCTCCAATAGCCCGTGAATTTCAATGAATTCCTTGCAACTTTTTAATTGTTGCAACTTTTGCAAACATATGCGGGTTGTAATGGTGCAGCAAGCGTATGTATGTGAGTTGTAGTGGTGCAACAAAAATATGTACGTGGGGTGTAATGGTGGAGCATGAGTACATCTTCTAAAAAATGGTTTTTTAAGAAGAGTTTCTCAGTAGTTCTTTGGAAAAATACGCAAGTGATGCAGGAGCATCACCCACATCAAGCGAGCCAGCACAAGAGAAAAAGATAGCTGGATAGCGCCAGCACAAATTTTGAAACCTTGATATTATTGCGCCAACCATTAATGTGTAGAGCTAATGAAGCGCACTTTGTATATTGTAATGGACCTTGAGCGGATAGCTCACGCCCTTAAGTAGATGAGGCATTTAATAGATTTAATGTAGGAAGATAGATATTTAAGTCTAGATTTGATAGCTTTAGAGTTCGAGAGGGAAACGGAATATAGACACCCTCCTTTGTACATTGTAACATTAGCTAGAACAGGAGCAAGAAAAGAAGAGCACGCAGAGAAGCGTATGAAGAACTTCCATGTACAGACATTGAATTAATAGAAAAGCTTTGATTCAATTCCATGGTTGTGTTACTCTTTGTGTATCGTTGATATTATTCTCATGTATGTTTTCTTCTTGCCATACATTTGCTTTTATATGTTGTGTATGTGATTTCATGGTTAAAGTGAAGTCTGAGAGAACAAGGAGTTAGTTTCAATTGTTTCTCTAAGTGAGACAGAGAATTCCTGCAAGGAGTGCAGTTGAATTTGTCCGCAAGGAATGCGTGAATGCAGGGTTCAATTAGAGGAAACTTTTGTTCTAAATTCTCAGAAGTGCAGGTTTGGTACCGAAGCCATGCAAGGTGTGCGTCGGCTAGAATAAGTCTCAGAGTTGCGATTCTGAACAAGGGAAGTGAAAGACTGCTGCTGCAAATGTGCGCGGAGTCGTGAAGACTTCAACACTTAGGCGTTGTTGAAGATTTGTCGCAAGGAATGTGTGCAAGAGCTTCTTCTTGAGGGAATTGAAGTCGTAGAAGCTTATAAGAGATAGGTCTTCGAAGTTGTCGAAGGACAGCGGAAAAAAGTTGTGCGTGAGCAGGTTGTAAAGAATAGACGCAGATTGACGGACAAGTCTCGTGGAGAGACACTTCTTGTTCGGGGATTGCGTAAGGAGGAAAGTGGACGTGAAGTCTACAGTGCAAGCGGAAGAAGTTCGAAGTCCGAGAGAGCAGGGGCGTCGATCGGAATCGCGAGGAGAAAAGTTCCGAGAAATTTCGTAGATCGCGGGGGACCACGAGAGTGGGGACGTGGCAGGTGATCTCGGGACATCTGGTCTCGGGAGTTGAAGGGCTAAGAGATTGGTCTCGCAAGTGGCGAGGACGTGAAAGAGCGATATCGCAAGATCGGCATCTCGGCGCATCGCGTATCGGCGGTTGGAACCGTAAGTGTTGATCGTCGCGAATCGCGAAGTCGCGATATAGCGAAGTTCCGATAGCGGAGTAAGGGGAGTCAACGATTGACCGACATCTCAGGTCTCGGAGGTCTGAGAGTCCAGGATTCAAATTCGAACTCGCGAAGGCGCGAAGTTCCGATCCTCCGAGTGCAGAGAGCGGGGATTGATTAAGGGAGAATATGTGGGTAGATCTTCCGATAGGAAGACAGAAGAGTATTGTACTCTTCGGGCCGAGAGAAGAGAAGGTCCTAGTGTAGGCGACCGTGCTACGAGGGGTGCGGGTTGCAACAGTTGTGGTATCAGAGCGGGGATTTCTTTTCTTTCTGTAGCAGAGAAGAGGATACATCATGCCACCCATAAGAGAAAGACAATCACCAGACCCAGATGACAGGGAGGTGAGAAGAAGAGGTAGACCAGCAGGGAATCCAGAAATGGAGCGGCAGATGAGAGATCTTCGAGCAAGGCTTGAGGAGATGGAGACAGCACAAAGACGTGGAGTTGGTGCAGGGGATCTTAGTGATTCTGAGGTCGAAGAAGAAGTTGGACATGAAGAACAGGTCACAACAGAAGATGCATCAACCGAGCGGTTGATCAAAGCCATCGTCAGAATGGGCACAAAGGCGAAAATGGATATTCCAGTCTACGAGGGAAGTTTGGATGCAGAAGAGTTGCTGGATTGGATCCGAGCTCTTGACACCTACTTCGATTATGAGGAGATCGAAGAGGACAAGAAAGTCAGACATGCTATCACCCAGTTGAAGGGACATGCAGCATTATGGTGGGACGAGCTACAGGCCGATAGACGTTCCAAAGGTAAACAAAAAATCAAAAGTTGGGATAGGATGATCGCGAAGATGAAAGCGAAATTCATCCCCAGAGATTACCAGATCACACTGTTCAGGCGAATGTAGAACCTGAGACAAAAGTTAATGACGGTGAAGGAATACACCGAAGAATTCTACAAGCTCAATATCCGAGCAGGTCATCGGGAGAGTGATTATGAGAAGGTGGCGAGATACCTGAATGGCCTGAGATACGACATTCAGGATGAATTGAGCATGGTAACCATCCGAATAGTTGAAGATGCGTACCAGATGGCTCTGAAAGACGAAGAGAAGCTGAGCCGAAAGAAAGGACAGCGAGGGCGAGGCAGGAGTCAACCCAGAGGCAAGGCAGTTGCCCAGGAGAAATACCAAAATCCCAAAGAGGAATGGAAGAAACCTCAAGGTAAGGTTGAAAGAGGCGGAACCTCACAGCAGAGGCAGCCATATGTTGAACAGAAGGGACAACAAAATGATCAGCGAGAGGATTATGCTGATGCAAACACTCTTCCTCGTACTAGAGGTCGAGGTAGAGGCCGAGGAGGAGTTATCACATGTTTCACATGTGGGAAGAATGGGCACAAGTCATTCGAGTGTCCAGAGAAAAAGAAAGATACAGGAGAAGCTCACATCACTGAAGCGCAAAGGCGTGATGATGAGTCAGAAGATGCAGACAGCGGAAGATCGCTTGGGATGCATAAATTCCTTTTGACACGTGAGAAGGAGGTGAAAAGCTCAGTGCAAAGGACCAGACTGTTCAGAACAGCTTGCACAGCCAAGGACAGAAAATGCAAGGTTATCGTGGACAGTGGTAGCACAGATAATCTCGTTTCAGCCGAGATGGTGGAAAAATTAGAGCTGGAAATGACTGATCACCCGAGTCCATACAAAGTTTTGTGGCTACAGAAAGGACATCAGGTGAGTGTTACCAAACAATGCTTGGTTGAGTTCAAAATAGGGGGATATAATGATAAGATTTTGTGTGATGTTATTCCCATGGATGTATGTCATTTGTTACTGGGTAGACCATGGMAATATGACAGAAATGTGATTCATGATGGGAGAATGAACACATATACTCTGGAGAAGAATGGGAGAACCCATAAGTTGCTTCCGATAAAGGATAAAGAGGTGAAGTCGGAAGTAAGCAATACAATACTTCTCATGAGTGGGAAGGAGCTTCTCACAGAGATGGCGAAGAAGGAAGATCCACAGTTCTTTGTTGTCAGAAAACCGAGAATCGCTCTGACTAGCACAAGAGTGGATGATTTACCAGTTGAAGTTCAGGAACTGCTGGAAGAGTTCGCTGACATCATAGTGAACGAATTACCTCATTTGTTGCCACCGATGAGAAGTGTGAATCACCATATTGACCTCATATTGGGAGCTAGTTTTCTGAATAAAGCCGCGTACAGGTTGATGCTGCAGGAGAATGAAGAGGTCAAGAGGCAGGTCCAAGATTTGATGGACAAAGGATTAGTCAGGGAAAGCTTGAGTCCATGTGTTGTACCAACAGTACTCAGTCCGAAGAAAGATGGAGGCTGGAGAATGTGTACAGACTCCAGAACGATCAACAAAATCACCATCAGGTACAGATTTCCACTGCCGAGAATGGATGATCTGATGGATTGCCTGAGTGGGGCAAATTATTTTTCAAAGATAGATTTGAAAAGCGGATATCACCAGATTCACATGAGGGAAGGTGATGAGTGGAAGACAGCGTTCAAGACAAACGAAGGTTTGTATGAATGGCTAGTCATGTCATTTGGTTTGACAAACGCGCCAAGTACTTTTATGAGGCTGATGAATGAAGTCCTGAGGGAGTTCATCGGGAAATTTGTTATCGTTTATTTGGATGATATACTGATTTACAGTAAATCAGAGGATGAACATCTGAAACATTTGTCCATTGTGATGATAAATCTACAGCAGGAGAAGTTGTTGATCAACATGAAGAAATGTTCGTTCATGAAGACAGAGCTCATTTATTTGGGTTTTGTTATTTCGGTGAATGAGTTGAAGATGGATCCAGAGAAGGTGGATGTGATAAAGAATTGGACATCACCGAGAAATGTTTTCGAGGTGAGAAGTTTCCATG
>SNQJ01S0023635.1:43794-77332 GCA_010110895.2 Picea sitchensis
TGGACAGCAGAGGCTGAGAAAAGCTTCAATCTGTTGAAGCGGAAGATCACATAGAAACCAGTGTTGGTGTTGCCAGACTTTCAGAAGACATTTCAGGTGAAATGTGACGCAAGTGGGTATGCCATTGGAGCGGTCTTGAGTCAGGATGACATACCAGTTGCATATTTCAGCGAGAAGTTGGATGATGCGAAGCTGAAATACTCCACGTATGATAAAGAATTTTATGCTATCATACATGCGCTGAAGAAGTGGAGGCATTACTTGATACCGAAGGAATTTGTACTGTACAATGATAATCATGCATTGCAGTTTGTGAGTCAACAGGAGAAGTTGAATCAGAAGCATGCAAAATGGGTAGATTACATGCAGAATTTCACATTTGTGATTAAGCATATTGCAGGTACTGCTAACAAAGTGGCTGATGCTTTGAGCAGAAAATTTTTGTTGCTGCAGGAGTTCCGAGTCAAAACATTGGGTTTTGAGAGTCTGAAGGACATGTACACCGGAGATACAGACTTCGGAGAATCATATGAAGCAGCTGAGAATCCCGTTCTCAGAGATCGAAGCCCATGGATAGACTACATGATCCAGGAGGGATTGTTGTTTCGGGGCAATCAACTGTGTATTCCAGATTGCTCCATGAGGGAGAATCTGCTACAGGAAAAGCACAGTGGGGGCTTAGCAGGTCACTTTGGTCATGACAAAACATTCGCGAAATTGAGCGAATCGTATTTTTGTCCGGGCATGCGAGCAAATGTCAAGAGGTTTGTTGACAGGTGTCGAATTTGTCAACATTTGAAGGGCCGGAAGTAGAATGCAGGTTTTTATCAGCCATTGCCCATACCGGAGAGGCCATGGGAGGCAATAAGTATGGATTTTGTATTAGGACTACCGAGGACGCAGAGAGGGGTTGATTCCATCTTTGTGGTGGTGGACAGGTTTTTGAAGATGGCACATTTTATTCTGTGTCAGAAGACCAGCGATGCGACCCACATCGCAAACTTATTTTTCAAAGAGATTGTTAGACTTCATGGATTCCCGAGAAGCATAGTCTCGGACAGGGATACCAAATTCATAGGTCATTTTTGGAGGACGCTATGGAAGAAGCTAGGAACTAATCTGGCGTTTAGTTCAGCTTACCATCCGCAGACAGAAGGACAGAGAGAGGTGGTCAACAGGAGTTTGGGAGATTTGTTGAGGAGCTTGGTGACAGAACACCAGAGCAGCTGGGACAATGTGTTGCCACAGGCAGAGTTCGCGTACAATGATTCGGTGAATCGGAGTACAGGAACAATTCTGTTTGAGATTGTATACGGCAGGCAGCCGAGAGGAGTTTCTGAACTCAAGGAGTCAAAACAGACTGCGACTAGCAGCGCTAGTGTAGAAGAATTTGTTGAGGCAATGCAGGAACTTCACAGTAAGGTGAAGCAGCGACTAATAGGTTCAAATCAAGAGTATAAGCGCAGAGCAGATCAGCATCGGAGACAACTTCAGTTTGAAGTTGGTGATCTAGTTATGGCGCACTTAAGGAAAGAAAGGTTCCCAAGGGGAACATATAATAAGCTGAAGATGAAGAAAATTGGACCATGCAGAGTCCTGAAGAAATTCGGAGAGAATGCGTATGAGATTGAATTGTCGGATGGCATCGGGATATCTCCGATATTTAACGTTTTGGATTTATATCCATACAGGGCTGGAGAAGCAGAGGCTGGAACTAAAGAACCAGTGGTCCAGTGGCAGAAGCAGATGCCAGTCACAGAGAAGCCACATATGGAGTACATACTGGACAAGAGAGTGGGTAAGAAGACCAGGCGTAAACAGTATTTCGAGTACCTGGTCAAATGGAAGAATCACCCAGTGGAGGATGCTAGCTGGGAGACTGAAGCGATGATACAGAAGCATGGACAGACCGTGTAGGATCTCATGGACAGGAGCCCATGAATTTTTTCAAGCCAGGGAGTATGATGCAGGAGCATCACCCACATCAAGCGAGCCAGCGCAAGAGCAGAAGATAGCTGGATAGCGCCAGCACAAATTTTGAACCCTTGATATTATTGCGCCAACCATTAATGTGTAGAGTTAATGAAGCGCACTTTGTATATTGTAATGGACCTTGAACGGATAGCTTACGTCCTTAAGTAGAAGAGGCATTTAATAGATTTAATGCAGGAAGATAGATATTTAAGTCTAGATTTGATAGCTTTAGAGTTCGAGAGGGAAACGGAATATAGACACCCTCCTTTGTACATTGTAACATTAGCTAGAACAAGAGAAAGAAGATAAGAGCACTCAGAGAAGCATATGAAGAACTTCCATGTACATACATTGAATTAATAGAAAAGATTTGATTCAATTCCATGGTTGTGTTACTCTCTGTGTATCGTTGATATTATTCTCATGTATGTTTGCTTCTTTCCATACATTTTCTTTTATATGATGTGTATGTGATTTCATGGTTAAAGTGAAGTCTGAGAGAACAAGGAGTTAGTTTCAATTGTTTCTCTAAGTGAGCCAGAGAATTCCTGCAAGGAGTGCAGTTGAATTTGTCCGCAAGGAGTGCGTGACTGCAGGGTTCAATTAGAGGAAACTTTTGTTCTAAATTCTCAGAAGTGCAGGTTTGGTACCGGAGCCGTGCAAGGTGTGCGCCGGCTAGAAGAAGTCTCAGAGTTGCGATTCTGAGAAAGGGAAGTGAAAGACTGCTGCTGCAGATGTGCGCGGAGTCGTGAAGACTTCAACACTTAGGCGTTGTTGAAGATTTGCCGCAAGGAATGCGTGCAAGAGTTTCTTCTTGAGGGAATTGAAGTCGTAGAAGCTCAGAAGAGATAGGTCTTCGAAGTTGTCGAAGGACAGTGGAGAAAAGTTGTGCGTGAGCAGGTTGTAAAGAATAGACGCATATTGACGGACAAGTCTCGTGGAGAGACACTTCTTGTTCGGGAATTGCGTAAGGAGGAAAGTGGGCGTGAAGTCTACAGTGCAGGCGGAAGAAGTTCGAAGTCTGGGAGAGCAGGGGCGTCGATCGGAATCGCGAGGAGCGAAGTTCTGAGAAATTTCGTAGATCGCGGGGACCACGAGAGTGGGGACATGGCAGGTGATCTCAGGACATCGGGTCTCGGGAGTTGAAGGTCTAAGAGATTGGTCTCGCAAGTGGCGAGGACGCGAAAGAGGGAGATCGCGAGATTGGCATCTCGGTGCATCGCGTATCGGTGGTTGGAACCGTAAGTGTTGATCGTCGTGAATCGTGAAGTCGCGATATAGCGAAGTTCCGATAGCGGAGTAAGGGGAGTCAGCGATTGACCGACATCTCGGGTCTCGGAGGTCCGAGAGTCCAGGATTCAAATTTGAACTCGCGAAGGCGCGAAGTTCCGATCCTCCGAGTGCAGAGAGGGGGGATCGAGTAAGGGAGAATTTGTGGGTAGATCTTCCGATAGGAAGATAGAAGAGTATTGTACTCTTCGGGCCGAGAGAAGAGAAGGTCCTGGTGTAGGCGACCGTGCTACGAGGGGTGCGGGTTGTGTCAGCAAGTAAGAGGGCCAAGGCCATGTATGCATGAGTAGGGAGTTTTAGGGCTATAACACCTACTCAAAACTCCCACTGCATGTGCAATTTCCGGTATAGTACAGACCATTGCATACATCAAATTACCAACTGCACTCGCATATGGAACATCAGACATGTCCTCCTCCTCTTCTTGTGTCTTGGGACACTGATCCACAGATAAATTTACACCAACAGGAATAGGGACCTTGACCGATTTACATTCCTGCATATTAAACCTCTGCAATATTTTCTCAATATATTTTCTCTGATTAACCAAAGTTTCATATTTTTCTATTCTCTTTCAATTTCCATGCATAAAATGAAATTTGCAGCACCGAGATCCTTCATGTCAAATTTAGAGGACAACTGAGTTTTCACATCCTGGATAATCTCCTTGTTGTTTCCTATCAGCAACATGCCATCCACATACAAGACGAAATAAATCAAATTATCACCAATTAATTTAAAATACACACAGTGATCCTCTTTTCTTCTTTTGAATCCAATTCCCAGCATATAAGTATCAAATTTTTGGTACCACATCCTTGGTGATTGTTTTAAACCATATAAGGAATTTTTCATCTTTCATACCAGCTCCTTCTTTCCCTTCACAGGAAAGACTTATGGTTTCTTCATATAGATTTATTCTTCTAAATCCCCATGTAGGAATTTTGTATTCACATCCATTTGTTCTACTTCAAAATCAAATTCAGCAGCAACAGATAACAAAAATCTTATAGAAATTAACTTGGCAACAGGAGAAACAATCTCACCAAAATCAATTCCCTCAACCTGGGAATAACCCTTTTCTACTAATCGAGCTTTGAATTTCTCCACTTTTCCTGTTTCCTTCAACATTTTTTAAATACCCATTCGCTCCCAATGGTATTTCTTCTAGTCGACAACTCTCCGCCATTATTTGTCCTCCACACCTTAATTATTTTCTCTGTTTAATTCTCAACAAGAGCCTTAAACTCTTTAAACTTGTCAAAGACTTCGGATTTCTTCCTGATAAAGTATATCGAAGTATTCCTCGAGAATTCATCTATAAATGAGACATAGTAAATAGATGTTCCCACTGATGGAACCGACACAGGCTCAAACACATCACTGTGAACTAGCTATAAAATTCCTTCTTCCCTCGTTGCACCAGAGGGGAATCTTACCTAATTATGCTTCCCATATACACAATGTTCACAGAAATAAAAATCCAGGCAATAGTTAGTCATACCTTCAACCATGCCTTTATCGTGTAGTATTTGAAGCACCTTATCTTTTATATGCCCTAGTATTTGATGCCACAACATAACCTTTTCTCTAGAGAATGTACAAGTTTTTTCTTCTTCAACTCCAATATCAAGAACCAAGGAACTATTACACTCATCGCTAATAGTAATTCCTTGCAGCTTATACAGTTTTCCAAACTGAACTCCCTTCAGCAACACCATTGCTCCTTGAACCATCCTATAGATTTCCTTTTCAAATATTATTTTTACCCCTGCATCGTCCATTTTTCTTACAGTAATCAAATTTCTGGCAAATCCTAGGATGTGCAGAACACCAAGTAGTGTTCTAATCCTTCCATTTATAATCCTCAACTATACTTTTCCTCATCCTCTGATTTTGGTTGTTGAGTCATCACCGAGGAAAACATCACCTCTAGTATACCTTTCATATTCACAAAACCACTCCCTATGGGGATTCATATGAAATGATGTACCTGATTCAACCAACCATGCCTCATGATCTGCATGTGTTCTTGAAGAATCCAAGTACACATCCCCTCCTTCTTCCTTGGAGGTCTTTTCTTATGTAGAAGGAGCTTCTTCAGATCCCTTATTTTTCTCAACTTTGGATATACATTGCTTCTTGTAGTGCCCTTCTTTTCCACATCTCCAGCATACCATTACAAACTTTCTGGGATATTTAGATCTACCCTTATACTTAGATCTCCCACTTGAGTTCTTAGAACTATTTATTTCATGGGAGTGTCCTCTTGCAAATAAAGCATATGTTCTCTTCCCTTCCATGTTCTTCTGTCTCATCTCCTCTGACAACAAGGATGATACCACTTCATCAAACTTCAAGGTAGTTGTATTACTATCTATGACCACAACCAAACTATCCCGCGAGTATGGTAAAGAGCACAGTAAACTGATACACTTATCTTCATCTGAAATTTTAATCTCAACAGATACTAACTGAATTACCACAGTATTGAAGGCATTCAAATTCTCTGCCACCAAGTATCCATATCTCATCCTTAGGTTATGCAACTTCTTTATCAAGAATCACTTATTTACTAGGGAATCATTTATTTACTAGGCACTTAGACTGATACAAATTCCCCAACTTATCCCATAAATATTTGGTTGTAGCTTCCTCTGACACATTCAATAACACTGAATCTAAGAGTCACAGTTAGATTGTGATCTTCACCTTCTGATCCAACTTTTTCCAGTCAATTATTGAAGTTCCTCTAGGTGAAGTACCTGGATCTACCGTAATCCACTGATTTATGTCCACCAATAGATCTTCCATCTTGATCTTCCACGGCTCAAAACTTTTCCCATTAAACTTCTCGATCTCCATTTTCTATATGCTTGTCATTTCTTTTCACCTGAAAAATCAATACCATAGATCTCCCATTGTAACAAGGTTTTAGCACTAGAATTTGTTCTTAGACTACTTTAAGAACAATCCTAATACCCATCATAATTTGAAAAAGTAAATCGATCTAAATTGGGTGGATCAACAAGAAAGAGGACAACAATTGGATTGTAGATCAGTGATCTACCATTGGGCATGGAGTCAAAACACTCTGCAGATTGAAGGCGGTCAAGATAAACCATCAAGTTAAGAGCTTATATGATGATGATTAGAAGAAATGAAAGTGAACAAAAATAAGAATTTCTACTAAACAAAGATCATCTCTACATAATAGATTGAAAAAATGCTTGAACAAAAACCGTGATTAACAAGCCAGCTATAACAGATCCTTTGTTGTTCAGGAATACATCAATCAATGGAAGTTATGATCCTGAAAACATGGAATATATTCAAGCAAGATAAATAAAAGAGAAATGGAAAACAAAGAATACAATCTGATAAACAACTTGCATGACTCTTTAATGATAGAAATGTTGATTACAAACAGGCCCTCGGGCATACAAATAGGCAGCTAAATTGCTCCTCCAACTCTCTCCTCTCTTAGATCATGAATCCAACCCCTTCCTCAACAAAACCACTTCTATATATAGTGTATCAATCCTTCCTACTCTAAATAGGTAGAATCCAAAGTGGTTGCATTGGATTCCCTTTTTTCTAGGAGTTGTTACAACAAGGTGAAACAAAAAATCCACCTAGCTCCTATTTTTTTGGATCTTGTCTATTGTGATAAATGACTTTTGAAAAAGGTCATGTTGCTTGATCTGGTGATAGAACACATGTCCCTCATGTCCAAATAACTCATAGGAAACCATTCAAACCCCCTCAAATAGGTGGCATCCCTCCTACAACTCACATTTATCAAATTTTTAGAGTTTGTAGTGCAATTTCAGGATTTGCTGCAAACTTTCCTGTAGATGATGATTTCAATTTTTCTCCAAAATGACGAACTAGGTCAGGATGAGTTTTGGTGAGAAATTCCAATTTATTATGATTCATCTGCACAAAAAATTTCAGAAGAACCCAAATCAGAATTTAAATGTTATGATGAAAAACTTACTTTGTTGTGTACTAATTCGCTGCAAATTGTCCCAAAATTACTAATTCGCTGCAAACTGTCCCAAAATTACCAATTCGCGGCGCCTTTGACAGCATGTGCTGCGAACTTTCCTGTAGGTGAGTTTTTACCTCCAAAATTATTCCAACCTTTAAAACTTGCATAAGAAGTTGGGAAAAAACTTCCATAGCCTACTACAAGCCTCTTGAAACATTAAGTAACCTTTAGAAATCATATACATATGGTAATTTTTGTTGGGTATGTGTTATATTCTTTGCATGTGTGTGTGTGTGGGTGCGTCAGATACGACAACTATGTCTGACGATCCCTTCACTTAGAGCTCTACCGTGTGCGTCGGGCACTTTCCTAGGGGGGTCCCAGGGGGGGGCAGGTATGCCCCCCCTGGTTACACGCATCGTTTGGCAACGAGCGGTAGCTCGAGGCTGACAGGGTTCGGGGCAGCGCCCCGAAAAAAAAATTTGGGCGGTTTTTGCTATTTTTAGCGGATTTGTAAATTAATCCCAGATTAAGGGATTAGGGTTTTGGTATCTACGGAATACCTAAAAAAATTGTATATATTGTATGGCGAATGGTGAAATTCGACATAATGAAAATAAGAAAGGTTTTCTCGGTTGAGGGTTTTCGGTATAAAATCTCTATGTACTATGTGTATGAGCCATTGATTAATTTATGTATTGCTTAAGAATCTATATGCATTGCTTTACTTCGCAGGTTTAAAACTTACAATTTTATCTCAAGACCAAAAATCATTACTCAGGTTATAATTGTATGCAAAAAGTGAACCATGAAAAAAATGATGTTGATGTGAAATAGTGTTCTATATTCATCTTTTCCTAGTACTCCTTCTAGTAGCCACCTTAGCCAATATATCTAGATTCCTTTTTTCTACCTACTCTTTGAAGGGATGCAACTTTGCTTTCAATTTCCCGATCTTGGCTTGGCAAGATCTCTTTTGTTTATACACATTATTAAGTTGTCTATGAAGGGGTAGAGACCTATTATCCATGTATCTTGCTTTATCAATAGTATCCTCATATAGGCCTAACATATCCTTCAGCTTGATTCGGGGCTCCAAATTTTCCTTCTTCAATTTGTCATTTTCAGTTCTTTCATCCTTAAGTTGCCTCATGATTCTTCTTATGACAGTGTGTTATGAGATATGTAATAAAAACAAGAAATTTAGGGTTTTTTTACAGAGCTCGCACAACTTAGGGTTTAGTTGAATGAAGAATTTATGCATAATAATAGCGTGAGGATAAACATGATGCAAGTAGGAAGTGAGAAAATAGAAACAAAACTCCAATTGGATGAAACTGCAAACAAGAAGAAATTGAAGCAACTATGTGTAAAACAAAGGGTTTCCAGCACACTTGTTAAGTTTGCAGCGTCAGTTTGTAGTGCACAGTTTTCTCTATCAGAAAACAGAGGGTTCGCAACGCAATTTTGCAACACACTGTTTGAAGCACACAATAATATAGTGGATGAGGTTACTGTTGCAAGAGGAAACTGTAATTTTCTCTTTTTGGTATAATATAACAAACTTGAAGAATGACAAAGTTTAGGATACCAATATTGTAGGCTTTTGATAAGTGAAAAGAGTTTGCAGCGCAGAAAATATGTAACAGTTTGTAGCAATATACAGTGGTTACAAGAAATAAATATAATATTGCATTTGGATGATGAGAACATGTAACAAAAGACTGCATGAAGGATTTAAACTAAGATACATATATGACCAAAAATTCCCCACTTCTACTAATGATGGCAACCACCATCATGAATGAAAGAATTTTGTAGTTGTACTCTACTCAGCTTTCTATACCTTAACTCATGTACATCCTATGTTTTAACATTTGGTTCCACGAGGGATGGAGACCTCCTTGTGAGGCTCCAAGAACATGGCAGTTCCATTACCTTATCCATTGATCCTTGCAAAATAGAGACCTAAGGGCTCCTTTCTCATTTATTGAAATCTGAAAATACTCACACTGCAACTTGACCACATTATGCAAATTGAAGGAAATGCTCTGAAGGTGAGCTTATTTATGTACACCTACTCTACTCCAGAAAACAACTTTGATCAAGTGTATACAAAATTCTAGTCTAACCATTCAAGCAATTGAGTGAGCAGTTGAAATCTTTGTATGTATTTTTTTAGAATAAATACTTGAAACTGAATCAACAACTCATCATAAAACTGAACTCTAAATTTATATTCGAACTGTGGTAAAACAATTTCATGGATGAAATCCTCCAAACAAGATTCTATAGGATCATGGAATGCATGAAAACCAAATCTTAACTGATAATCAATAATGTATACCTCAGTTTGGTCTTCATAAATGAATTGATCATGCATAGTGTTTTCTTCATGGCTGAATTTTTTTTGCATGTTTTTTGTTTTAATGAAAGCATAAGGTATCAGTTGTAAGCCTCCATGTGATACATAAGAATAAAAGGAACTATCTCCATTGTTGATCTCTTCTTCTTTTGGCTTAAGTAAACCATTTTCAAACTTGATGAAATCTTGAATCTATTGTTCAACATTTCCATAAGAAAGGAGAACTACTTGTTCATGATATTCAACAATGTCATCTGAGTGTACATGAGGATTGTTCAATGTTTCATCATCATTTGTTTCATCCAAGTTATCATCTTCAATATCATACTTTTTTTAGTTTCAAGCTCCTCTTGGATACAAGAGTTTGAAATTTCTTCTACAAGAACTAACTCTTCTTTAATCTCCTTTTCAACAACATCTTCATAAAGCTCATCACAAGAGATACATTCTAGTGTCTATTGATTATAAGACTCAAACTGTTCACAACAATCTTCAATAAGTATGTCAGCAGAATAATACATTTACAATGTTTGTTGAAAGCAACATGGAAATCTCTCAAATAACATATGCTAGAAGGAGGAAGAGAAAAATACCATTCTCGTGCATCACCCTTTAAAGAGTACATAACCATTTTCATCAATACATCCTCGTGAAGTATGCCTAGATGATCCATGCATTGATGAAATGTAACAATATGTTGGGCAAGATTATCCTCCTTCTCTTCTTTGAAAACATGAATATAATCAATCCATTCTGATGGAGGAGGAACTAGATTTGTAAAAGTAGGGACAAATCAAAAATTGAGAGGTGAAAACCTCTATGCTAAGATAGCCTCCGTGGCCTTTTTCGTCATGAATCAATAAAATTTCAAACAAATCCTTTCTTCATGGAGTGGATTTTCCATGTGAATAATGCAGTCTGAATATATCTAGTTGCAGTTCACCATCCAAAGTTGGATCTAATCAGTGTCGTTCTCCCAGGGAATATCTTCAACTTCATCCCCGACAATGGTGCCAAAAATGTTAGCACTAGAAGTCGTTCTTATAATTCCTTAAGAACAAGCCTAATAGACATAAGAATTTGAAAAAATAAATCAATTTAAATTGGGTGGATCAACAAGAAAGAATAAGAAAGAGGGAAACAATTTGATTGTAGATCAGTGATCTACCATTGGGCATGGATTCAAAACACTCTACATATTGAATGCAATCAAGCTAAATCAGCAGGTTAAGATCTTATATGATGATGATTAGAAGAAAGGAAAGTGAACAAAAAGAAGAATGTCTACTAAACAGAGATCATCTCTCAGAATAGATTGAAAAAATGCTTGAACAAAAAAAATGATTAACAAGCCAGCTACAGTAGATCCTCTGTTGTTCATGAATCCATCAATCAATGGAAGCTATGATCCTAAAAACCTACAATATATTCAAGAAATGGGATGACAAGAGAAATGTAAAACAAACAATACAATATGATAAACAACTCTCATGAATATTTAATGGCAGAAATGTTGATTACAAACAGGCCCTCGGGCTTACAAATAGGCATCTAAACTACTCCACCAAATCTCTCCCCTCTTGGATCATGAATCCAACCCCTTCCTCAACAAACACAATGTTATATATAGTGTATCAATCTTTCCTACTCTAAATAGGTCAAATCCCAAGTGGTTGCATTGGATTTCATTTTCTCTAGGAGTTGTTACAACAAGGTGAAAGAGAAAATCCACCTAGCTCATTTTTTGTTATATTGTCTATTGTGACAAATGTCTTTTGAAACAGGTCATGCTACTTTATATGGTGATAGAAAACATATCTCTCATGTCCAAATACCTCCTAGGAAACCATTTGAACCCACTCATATAGGTGGTATCCCTCCTACAGCTTGGATTTATCAAATTGTTAGAGTTTGCAGCGCAATTTCAAGATTCGTTGCAAACTTTCTTGTAGATGATGATTTTGAATTTTCTCCCAAACGACGAATTGGTTCAGGATGAGTTTTGGTCAGAAAGTCCAATATATTATGATGCATCTCCAAAAAACATTTCATAAGAACCCAGATCGTCATTTAAAAGTTATGATGAAAACATGACTCTGTTGTGTACTAGTTCATAGCAAACTGTCCCAAAATTACCAGCTTGCAAGGCCTTTGACAGCACGCGTTGTGAACTTTCCTATAGGTGAATTTTTACCTCCAAAATTGTTCCAACCTTTAAAAATTGCATAATAAGTTGGGAAAAAACTTCTAGAGCCTGCTACAAACCTCTTGAAACATGAATTAACCTTTAGAAATCATATGAATATGGTACTCTTAGCTCAAGACCCAAAATCATTACTCAAGTTATAATTGTATGCAAAAAGTGAACCATGAAAAAAATGATGTTGATGTGAAATAGTTTTCTATATTCATCTTTTCATGGTACTCCTTCTAGTAGCCACCTTAGCCAATATATCTAGATTCGTTTTTTCTACCTTCTCTTTGAAGGGTTGCAACTCTGCTTTCAATTTCTCGATCTTGGCTTGGAAGGATCTCTTTTGTTTATACACATTCTTAAGTTTTATGTGAAGGGGTAGATGTTATCAGAAAAATAGGTAAGTGCGGACACAAACTAATCTCCCTAACTTCAACAGGAATCTAGAACAAAACAAGGCAAAATACAAGCTTCTCCTTAGATTTCATTGTAATATAAACTAGTTCAAAGAAGGACAAATGACATACCATTTAAACGACATTTGATCCTCGCTAGTGTCATCCTTGTTGCTCCATATTTGGATTTGTGGGATGGTGAAATTGTTAAGAAGCACAAACCAACAAAGAGAGACAACAACGATATATATATTCCAATGAATTCTATGTATAAGATCAAGGAGTTATACATAAAAAGTAGAGACACCTTTATAGGGAAGAAATGTATTACTGCATTATATTAAATGAAAGTGGAGAATACAACCCATGCCTTGATGTTGAAAGGTCCCTTCCAATGGACCTTTTCTTCAACACACACACACACCTTTTCTCCAATCCTTTTAATGAAGAGCATTTACAACCTGACTTGGAGAGCTAAAGAAAATCTATCTCAAGTACAATATACAACAGAATTCTTCATGAATAAGCAAGCCTAGCCTTTCCCATGGGAGATCCCTCTTTATATAGGGTGAAATAGGGATGGATGAGGAGATTTAAATGATCCCACTAAATCAAATAAGTGAGTAAGATCCAAACCAATTGAAGGACACCTCATCTGTTAGAAGATTCCCTTCTAGAACTTTCATGAATTTCAATTTTTCCTCTTGTTTGAGGATCGTCGCACCCCATGCACATGAAGTTTGTGGCGACGTCGTAGTCCAATTTTGGTGCAGAATGCAATGATCAAGCATCGTCACACCCTAAGAATAGAACAGGGTGCAACGATCTTATTTTATATGGTTTTTAAGGAAGAAATATAATCCACTTTTCTCATGGAGAAAGTCTTATTTAGTATCTTCAGGGAACATGGAATTGATTTATGCATATATTGTCAGTTGATCATAGGGGTGACCAAAATAATGTGTAACATAATTCCCCCCCATGTTTGAAGTTGGAACCTGTGACAAATGAAATGCTTTGTATAATGTGTGTGTCAAAAACAAGGAGTGCATCGGTCAGGAACCTCCAAACAATCAAGCATCTGCATAATAATATACCATGTTCTAAGGTAGGCATTCCCATACTCAGACTACAATTGACTCTAACCATGAGTTTCAAGTCAGTCATGTCCACCAAACATACACTATCGATCCATGTCATCATGATTCAGCATAGCCACGAGAAATACACTATGGATCTATGCTCTTAAGAATTCAAATTTAGACATAGCCATGAGACATACACAGTGGATCTATGTGTCAGTACAAACTCATGAATACTCCATCGCAACCTGGACTAATATGGTGAGATACAGGGTCTTCATTTCCATCATTCTGAAGTACGAATCTAGCCATGTGATTACAGGTGTCGAAGTCGAACATGGTAGAAACCACTTGATTACCAGTCATTAATGAATATCGTTAACAAGTATGAGGGAAATCACCATTGATGTCAATGAATCCCAAGGTACTCTAGTAAAATCCAACAAATGTTAATGAATGATTCGAAGTCGAACACTCAATGGAATCTTCCAATCAGAGGTCAATGATGTGAACCCACTGTTGAAAGCAAGGAGACCTGCCATTGAGGCATGTAGGTTCCAAGGTACTAAATGATTTCTAAGTCTAATTCCTAGATAATTTGTTGAAGTAGATAGGAAAAGACTAGTCACATGAGGGCCTTAATGTATCCCCCATCAATGACATGAAATATGTAACAGATTTGAAGTAGATCGGAGCATAAAGTGATACAGAACTGACTCAGGGAAGGCTGAAATGGTAGAAATTTTAAAGACTGTAGATGGCCGACTCAATAGAAAGCTTGCTTAGGTTGGACTTCTCTTAAACATATGAACGACAGGAAATTGTCTTGGAAGCATTGACTCAAGTAGGACCCAACATATGAAATTTTGGATGGTAAAATGAGAGACAAATGGATTTCCCAACCCAGATACAATGATGAAGAGAGGTGTCATGTTCAAGAGCAACTTATTTCCACTAACACATATACAGATATACATTCCTTTCCCAATTTTCCCCCACCATTTATGGCGAGTACGTCTTTATTTTTATGCAAGCTTGAGGAGGATAATATATGCTTGTAATGTAATCTCATCCTTCGGATGAGTCCCTTGGAGTATTTTTAACGAACCCTAGGAAGGAGTGGTTCGGTTCCATATGGGTCTTTCGATGCTTTTTTTACGAGTCCAAAGAAAGAAAACTCAGGGGTTTTTCATGTTTAGAGAGTTTGAAAAACACTTAAAGAAAACACCAAAATGTCCTTTTTCATAATTTAGTCTGACGAGATCGAAAAAGAGATCATCTACCGCTCATTAGACATTTTCTTCAAACACTTTTACGAGCGTGAAAAGAACAAGGTCGCTCGGTTATCTTTTCATTTTTAGGGAGCTTGAAAAGAGCTTAAAGGATACTCCATAGGGTTTGTTTTTCATATTACCATTATGATTCCGAAAAAGAGAAAAAATGTTACTCGATTACATTCTCATAGTTTCACGACTGTGATAAATAATTAAGACCATGCTCGGAGTTTTTCCTGAAAAACCCTAAAAGTATATGTACATAATAAAAACACGAAAAAACAACCAAAATGGAGTATTCATATCAAAATTACGGTCCTCAGATCTCTCAACCTATAATAGAGACACTTTGAAAAGTTCATTAGGCTTAGGGCATAGGTAAAAATATTCAAAAATTAATTTAATTTGAAATTAAAATGGTAAAAAGTGAATAAAATAGGTCAAAATAGTGCATTTACCATTTCATTTGTATTTTCACCCAAATAGTGCCAAAAAACCCCTTTTTATTCCTAATTTCAAGAAACGATATTGGAGCGCTTAGTGGACCATTTCTCGAACCTCTTTAGTAAAAAAGGTATTCTCCTTCCCCTTTCTCTTTTCATGGTTGAATTTTTCATTTTTAATGGTTCATTTTTTAGTTATGGGCGATTTTTTAGGGGTTATTGAACTTTGATATCATCGCGAGGTCACCCTATCATGAAATGGGATGATCCTAAATCATCGCAGGGGTTCCACAACCAAGGTGTGATGATGTCTCTCTATGGAAAAGAAAGCCCCTGCGGCGACCACAACTCAAATTTTAAAAAGAGAAATAGAGTTAGGAAATCTTCCAACTTTTAAATTTTGATGAATCTAATCATCCTTTAATGTTGTTTGGAAGGTTTTAATCAGTCATTATGCTCGATTGGAGGGAATGTGAGAACAAGGAAGAATATTACTTTGTCGGGAATGACCTAGGCACTGTCATGGCACTCTGGGAGTGTGGCTTGCTCAAATTTTTGAAATTTGAGAGCATGGGAGCCCAACCGAGGATATTGGAGTACCTAGCCCACATGTGGGACGTCAATGAAAAATCCTTCCATGTGGGTGTGCATACACTTACCTTGGATATTGATGACATTTACTTCTTGACGGGGTTATCTCATCGAGGCTCTCGGGTATCACTCTCGAGAAGCAGAGGTGGTGGAGAACCCATGGACTATTCAATTGCACATCATTGCGTACCAGGTACATAAAAGCATAGTGGCAAGGTTGCCATAAGGGATGTTTGAGATATGCCTTTGAGAAATATCCTCTACACTATCACTCGGATGGAAGGGAGTGTGGCTCCTCACATGGATTTACAAAGCCACTTTCAGTATGCTATAGTGTATGGAGCCCTGGGTTTTCAATTGGTGAGAGGGTCTTCTGAAAAACATGAAGAAACAACTAACAAAGTGTAGGAACGATCAATTGAAATTTTTTGGCTATGGATCTATTTTGGTATCCTTCTTCCTATATAGGGTCCTTGTCTTATGCCTACAACATGTGGAATGGGGAATACCCACTCCATAGGATCCTCGGATAAAAATATGGGTGGATTTGATGGCTCGTCATGGTGGCGTGCCAATTGTCAAATATGACCAGGATTTTTTCCAGTGGTTGAGGGATCATCTAATTATGGTTGAGGACTATGCTTATGATGGGACTGATTTCCATGGAGACCCTAACTTGGCATTACCTTAGGGTTTTTAGTGGGGAGAGATAGGTAAGCTNTATTTTTTTCATTATATGTTGTTTTTGGTATTTTAATTATAATTTTTTTTGTTATTTATTTGAGACTAATCAAGTGCTCTCAACAATGAAGATGTGGCACCTTATCGACCTCCAGGATCATATCCTATTCAGATACATGGAGATATAGGTGCAGTGGTGGGTCGAGGGGTGGCTGCTAAGGATTTTGAGGACATCGAACAAAACCTTGGGGGATTAACCATGAACATCCCTGACATCATGGTGGATGAGTTACCTCGGCGTTACCAACGCCATACAGTTGGCATGTTAGCATCTATTGGTTGACTTCTCCATCGAGTGGCACGGGAAGTCATTTGTTATAGTGAGCATATTCCTTGATTCTTATGTATATGAATCCATGAGCTTCACCATTTCGACATTTTGGTCTTAGGACAAACAATTTTTTGTAACTTTTGACGTATTAATATAAAGTTCCTACCGACTTACTTGTCTTTTAAAATGTGTGTTTGGATTTATAAATGGCATAACTATTTATCTAAAACATAATTATCCAATGCATATGTTAATGTTTTTAGACATCTAGGAATATGTTGATACTCAATATAATCAAAATGTCTTTCCAAGAGGCAAATTCTTAAGTATACCCGTAACAATGTAGGACTTCAGATGGAATAAACATTACTCAATTGGAACACTAATAGTTGTGAATGAAGTCGTACAATAAGATGATGGATTCCAAATGAAATGGAATCAATTAATAACTCGATAATTGCATTGTATTACGCAACATTATTAGTTTCACGACCAAGGCAAACACCATGTAGACTAATCAACTCATTTGTAGGTGCATAGATTTCCCATGCAACAGATGCTAGGTTTTGAGTACTGTGACTAGCACCATCAGCAAAGACGATATAGGGTAGCGAAGACGATGACATATAGAAACCAAGAACAATGCAAGGTAAGCAGCTTAAAGGAAGAACAAGAAATGAAAAAAGAACACTAGAGTATGATACACTAAAAATACAAAGCACTCATGAAAAAAATATTTTAAGCACAGTACTTCTTCAAGTAAAGCCCATTTATGGGTTCACCCAAAGTAATTCCATCATAATCCACCAGCTCATAAGCCCCTTTCTCCAACACTTTTTTAATGATATACGGGCCACACCACATAGGCTAAAATTTACCGACCCCTAATAAGTCATGATCTTGTTCGTAAAGGAGAACTAAATCACCCTCAGAAAAAACACACAGTTTGACATGTTTTTCGTATTGAGCTTTGACATGTTTTTTCTGAGTTTCTATGACTAAAGTAGCATCACATTGAGTTTCATCTAATTGCATCAAATACAAGAGACTTTCCTATTCAGATAAGGTGTTAAGGAGAAGTTTGACAGCTAGTTTCAAAGATGGGATTGCACATTCAATCGACAAAATAGCTTCTATACCATATACTAACTGGAAATGTGTGAACCTTGTGGAAGATTTAACAGATGTATGATAGGCCCATAATGTCAAGAATATCATTGTGTGCCATCTTGACTTGTGAATTCCTACCATCCGTCGAAGCATAGTAGTGAGAACTTTGTTGATTGCTTCAACCTATCCATTGGCTTATGGATAGTAAGGGGTTGAGTTTTCATGTCAAAGACCCAAATTTTTGGTAAGTTCAGACATCATGAAATTACGAAAATGACTACCATGGTCAATGAAGATGGCTTGAGGGACACTAAACCTAGTAAAAATATGATTGAATATGAACAATGTTGTAGTTTCTTGGTATTATCAAATGTAGGAATCACCTTGGCACATTTAGTGAAATAATCCATGGCAACGATATTGTATCCATGCCCCCTGGCCGAGTGAGGGTTATATGTCATGAATTCAATGCCCCATTTAGCGAATGGACCAATAGAAACTACAGGGTAAAGAGGATCAGGATGTGATCGGATCTTATTGTTATACGTTTGACAAGCATGGTATTTATGAACAGAAATAATGCAATCCTTAAACAACGAAGGCTAGAAGTAACCGGCTCATAAGATATTTTGGGTAGTGGCATACCCAGACATATGACTGCCACATGCTCCATAATGACAGTCATTTAAATCTTTCTCAAATTCATCATAGGTTAGGCATCGTCGAAATACAGAATCAATACCATGACTATAAAGGGTATCAGTGAGAATAATGTATTGACGAGATTGATACCAAACACTACGACGATCTACACGAGAAAGATCAGGCCGGAAATTTTGGGTTTGGAGATAAATGGTAATGTCTCCATACCAGATGTCATCTAAACTAATTAGAAAGAGAGACTCATCAAAAAAATAATCCTTTGCCACAGTTTCTATCTCAGTGCACGGAAGGTCACATATCAATACAGAAAAAACCAAAGATTTCTTTGACTTGGCTCGCTCAAACTCCAAATCAAACTCCTAGATAATCACTATCCATTTGGAGTATTTCCCCCCCATAAATTTTTGTGTAAGGATGTGTTTCATAGGGTTACAATCGGAAATGATGGTGGTTTTCCACAACAATATATAATGACGAAAGCATTGAACAGCTTAAACAACTGCCAAGGCTAGTCTGTCTACATGCATATATTTGGTTTCGATGGTCGTGAGACTCCGACTCAAATAGTTGATAACATGTTCACCGTGTGAATCATCCTCTTGGACTAGAACCATGCTTATGGTAGAGTCTGAAGCATCCAAGTATAAGAAACAATCTCAACTATAATTGGGGGGAAATAAGAGTGGTTTATGGGTCAAGGAAAGTTTCAAAGCTTCGAAGGATTTGTTGGCAGTGTCGTCCCATACAAAATCGTGACCCTTCTTAAGAAGTCGAGTGAAACCTTTCGTTAGTTCAACATAATTGGGGATGAATCGACGTAAACAAATTTCCTTCCCTTGCAAACTTTGGAGTTGGCATAGGGTAGAAGGAGGAATAAAATTGAGAATAGCGTCAACCTTCAAAGGATGCACCCTAATCCTATGTGTAGAAATGATAAAACCAAGAAGTCGTCTGAACTCCACACAAAAAATTCACTTATGTGGATTCAATCGTATGCGATAATATTGACAGCGTAGGAAAAGGGCTCGTAAGTGTATCGAGTGATCTTGGCAATGCATGGAATGCATCGGTAAATCATCTAGGTAAGGTTGTACAATGTGTTTAATATCATGAAAATCATAAGACATAGCGCATTGAAAAGTCACACCAACATTTTTTAGACCAAAAGGTATTTACTGGTATGCGAATGTGCCCCAACAGAAAATAAAAACAGTCTTAGGTTGATCAACAGATAAAATATTGATTTGATTATAGTCGTAGAATCCATCCATTAAAGAGAATATTTCACTCCTGGAACAATCATCAATGATCGGGTCAATGAAAGGGGTTGGATAATTATCTTTGGGACAAGCCTTGCCAATATCCCTATAATCAACAGAAAAACAAACCGTTCCTTCTTTCTTCATAAATGGAACAATATTAGAAACCCAATCAGTCAACGCCACAGGGTAGACAAAACCATCTTTAAGGATTTTTTTAACTTCGAGTTTAATAGCAGCAGCTTTGTGTGGATGAACTGGGCGAAGTCTGTGTCGAACGGGTTTAGAGTTTGGGTATGTCTTAATTTCATGTACAATAATATCTAGATCAATTCCAGGAATCTCTTCGTAACTCCATGTAAAAACATCATGTAATTCTTGGAAGAGGACCTTGTAAATTCGGATCTCATCATGAGAACATGAGGCACCGTTATGAACATTTTCCATGATTCCAGGTTTAATCGAAATATATAGAGGGATGGTGGGTGAAATATTTCCCAATTTCCCTTCATACAAAACATCACGTGTTGGTTCACCAACAAGGGAAATAGTAACAATAGTGGACAGATTCGAAATCTGTTGGTAACTCTCTATAGTCTCGGGTTCTAGGAAGAGGATAGAACGATGATGCCCATCGTCCCATGGGTTATTTTCCATGGACATAACTTTCATGATCATCTCATCGGTGTGAAATGCCACATGAAACGGATCAGGAGACATGTCTAAGAGAGAAAAAGGAGAAGGAGTTGTCAATTGAATAGCTTGATAAGCCAATTCCACCGAACTTAAAGGCATTCGATCACCATAACGAAGACAGTCATCAAATCTAGGTACTATCCAAGGGTCATAAGACTCATGGGTTTCTCCAACAGTGGTCGAGATCATGTTAATCGAAGAGACAAAAGGAGGAGGAACATCGGGTGGTGGAATGGGGAAGGTACCCATTAACGATGAATCCTTTAAAAGACCCACACCGACATTCTCATAACCAAGAGGTTTTTTCTTAATGAAAGGAACATTACTAGTGCGTGAATGGGAACTAAAGAAGGTGAGATGATCTACGGTAACAACTTTTCCTTGGTGAGGGAAATGTATCACACGGAAAAGAGTAGAAACAACTGCATCCATAGAATCAATCCAATTACGTCCAAGTAGAAGGTTGTAATCGAGAGGTGCATCAACCACCTCAACCTCAATAGTCACCGCTTTTCCTTCTAACGCAATAGATAACGAAGAAATAAAACCATAAGGTTTAAATCCTGTACCATTAAAAGATTTTAAAGTATTGTGTGACTCGGTAAAGGCAGGAGAGCCAATGGATTTCCAACAAGTAACAGACATGACGCAAGTCGAAGATCCTTCGTCAACAATGGTTTGACAAATGTCCTTATTTTCCACAATAACTTGTATTTGAAACATTAATTGTTGAGGGAGTCTTGGAATGTGATCTTCCAATTCAAATATTATCATTTTTTTATCGGTAGGATCAATTCCACCAATAGCCTTTAACAGTGCCTTCCGTTGCATAGGAAAAAATTGAAGGACTTCGAGAGCTGACATCATAGAAGGTACATGTGCAAGATCTTCTACAATACTGTAGTTTTGAGCGGCATGTGCATGAGGGTTAAATGACGACTTACTAACAACTCCCTTAGGAGGCAGACGAAGAACTGTATCTAAACTCGGTCGTTCAAGATGAAGAGGATCGTTGGGAGGTGAAGTCGATGGAGGAGGTTGAACCAATGTAGGTGGTGAATCATCAACCTTCTCTTTGGAATGAAAATAGTCTTTGGTTCGAGTAGTGACTGTAACTTTGTTCTTATTGGAGTCAATAGTACACATAAGTACATAATATGTGGTACAGGGAGAAGGTTGGTCATGAATAACCAATTGGGCCTGTTGTTGAGAAGGAAAAGGTTGTGACAAAACAGTGGGTGTAGGAGGTGTCTCGGTCCCTTGCAGGAACTTAGTAACCTCAACACATCTCGGACAATATTTAGTATAATGATCATCATCACATATAAGACAAGGATAAAGAGGGTTTTGCTTTTCTTTATCATCAGTGGGTTGAGTCTTGGGTTTATCGGATTGTTTATTATTATTTTTATCCTCTTTATTCTTAACCTTCCCTTTCTTTTTATTTTCATTTTTATTGGTAGGTGTAAACTAAACCATATTAACCTCAGAGGTTTTATCGGGAGAAGGAGTTGGAGGAGTACTATTTTGTACATTAGCAGTAGTATATTTGGGATTGGAATGATTGTCTTGTTTGGACTGAGTCTCGGCATGAAAATTACCAATCACACCTTCAGCAACTTGAGAAGCTACTGGAGGCATTGGGGTTGGATTTGTAGACGAGCGAGGAGCATTAGGGATCAAATCATATAGTGTGCATGTTTTTGAATAAACAAGATCCAAGTATTGAGCACAACTGATCGCCTTCTCTTCAGTGACGACACCGCCCATGGAAACATCACGGGCTATAGGACCAATGAGTGATTTGGTAAACCACTAAGCCAACAATTGATCAGGAAGGGGAACTTTGATTAATCATCTTATCCTCCTCCACTCGTGAATATGATTGGAAATATGAGTAGAAGAGGATTGTTTAAATGAACTCAAAATTTTGGTTCATGTCTAATATTGTATCGGTAACTGGTAATGTGTTAATAAATCCATAGCTAAGGTGTTGAAATCATTGAAGAATCCTCGTGTAAATTCGATATACCATTTGGTTGTCAAACCCGTAAGAGTTCATTGGAAAAGACGTAATCTAATGGATTCATCCATCATGGAGTTGGATGAAAACCAAAGATAAAATTTCATGATGTTATTATTTGGGCCTTCTCCCGATCGACCGTCAAACTTAGGAATGTATGATGGTAATTTGGTAGGTATGACCGGCCAATAAGGAGAATGCAAAATAGGATCATTCAAAATCCTAGATAAATCTAGTAAATCCAAAGTAGCTAAAAACGGAAACTGTCTGTTGACTTGAGGAAACTAGTAATTTTGAGGAGGTAACCCCATAGGTATACCAGTAGGACCATAAGCAGTCTATAGATAGTTAGAGGGTCCTGTCAAATTCATTGGTGGAGGGTTTTGAGTCAAGTAGTCAATGTGTGTTAGTTGATTGGGTATGCTACCTTGAAAAGGATCATTAGACTGAAAATATTGACCCCAGGTAGGATTTACATAGCCTGGATATGGTTTCTCAGGAATAGGGGGTACAAAATAATTTACTTGAGGAGTTTTCCGCCCATGCAATTGTTGATTTCCTTGGAAAGGAAAATTCCAAGGTTGAGATTGTAATCCAGGTGTATATTTCCCATATACTGGGTTATGAACCCCAACTTGGGGTTTCCCCCCAACTTGAGGTTGCCCCCCAACTTAGGGTTGGACCCTAACCTGAGGTTGGCCTCCAACATGAATTTGAAAACCAGAAGCGACAGAATGACTTGTGCCTCTAAATTTATTGGAGCTACTTGGTCCAAGATGATTAGATCCTCCAGGTGGAGGTGGAGGAGGAATGCTAGGCCCTCTGGAGAGAACCTCGGTAGGTGTAGGAACAAAACCGCTAGCGTCATTATACCCCAGTGGAATAAAAATATTAGGCCCTCCAAATGGAATCTGGGCATGATTAGAAATAGAATTATTAAGAGTGTTGTACCCAGGTGGAAGTGATGAACTTGATATAGATAAAACTGGTGTTCCAATAGGAGCTTGAGTTATGATCGGAATTTCGGAAGAAACATGTGTACCTTGTGGGACCACGGTAGAGCTAGTGAGATGGAGGGGAAGAATTGTATGAGAACCAACCAACAACTGGTATGACATCGTGACAACATTATTGGTCGTGCCAGTAAAATGATCTAAAGGTAATGTATAATAAGTGGAAGTCACGGGTGTATGTGATGACATAGGTTGATTTGGGCTCATTCCTAATTTATCAAAAATATCATGTCCCGAGGAGGTCCTCCAAAAAGAACGGACGGGCACTCAGCTAGGATTAAAAAATTTAGCAGTATGAATCGGGTTCCTAAACGATTCACTCTGACAGGGTGGATTGTCTATACCGGACTTTGTGTAAGTTCCAGTAGGTATTCTAGTATATTCTTCAGCAACAATGTCTCTCGACAAGTTTATTCGGAGCAAAATTGGATCTTGTATAACACTCAATAACGGATTTACGAAAAGTTTTGATTCTACCAATGGAGTAGAACTTCCAATCTCAGAGGACGCATCGTTATTGTTTGCTCCTTTAGGAGAAGGACCCTCTAGTGAATTAGGAAGCAAAGGAGCATATTCTTCCAGCTCTTTCGGAGGTAACCCTTTCATCCTACATGAACGGCGAGGGCCAATGTTGGCTACACCAAATAAAGAATGAAATAAATCTATGGCCAACTAGAGAAACAAACAACGCTCACTAATAAAATATAGATATCAAACACGCAAACAAACCTTCTTATTTCGAAGTCACTACTTGGTGATGAAATCCAACGTCGTGAAATCAAGACAAGAAGGGGATGGGATAAAGTGGGTGGATAAGTTACGTTGACGACCTACTTAACAGACTTACACCTTGGTGCAAGCTCCCACACATAATCATGGGTATACCCTCCAAGGAGCCCGAGTGAGTTTGGCCAATGTCGATTCTAGGTACCATGAAGACTTGCCCCTCCACACTCACCTCATGTAAATACCCTAAAGAAATAGGCCACTAAGGTTACCAATTACGACAATGATGCATGGGGAAGCAGTCGACAGTCTGATCCATGTGCAAGGTCAAGGTATCTAAGCTCGAAATATCCTCAAGAAGGTCTGCACAGGATTTTCTTCTCAAGTGACACCCAATAATACATGCAATCTCTACACTAAGACTAACAAAGCAGGGTGAGTAACTATGTTGGCCCTAATGCGACCTTGTGATTGACCCTTATGTTAGAAGGGCTTCCCAGGACAAAATGTAGCAAGTGCATTTAAACTCTCCCTATCACAAGATACTATTTTGTGTTTTGATGCTTTGGAGAGTGTTCCTCACAACCTATTCCAAAGCGCTATCCTAACTAATGTTGGTATATAGAAGTTCTATAAAATAAAAATTTCTAGGTGGATTTTAAAATTACACTGAATTTTAATGGTTGTTGCTTACTCAAAAAGGGAAACGAAAATGAAATTGATGAAGTATTTGACCTTGACCCGATAAAATGCAAAAGAGATGAGATGCAATATTTTTGTTCAATGAAATGTAATTACACAAGGGAGAAGGTTTATTTTTCCAGAATACAAAAAATTATAAAGCACAATTTCTCAATCTTTGAATGATATTGATTCCAAACAATCAAAGCTACTAAATTTTCCAATTTTCTCTTTTTCAACAAATATTTGAATGCAAAAAAATTCTTGTAAAGACTACTAAAATAAGAATAAACTTCATTCCTTTCCTTCTCAAATCAAAATAGAGATGTAATCCAAAAAGAAAGAGTTTTCCAAGAAGATCAATGCACTCACAACACTATTTCCCAAACTAAACTCATAATGCAAGCAAAAATGAAAAGATAAGAAAATTTATTTGTCTAAAGCAAACAAAAATTGTTTTCCAATCAACAACAATCCAAAACTTAAAAAATCAATCCAAAACTAAAAAATATCAATAACAACTTATCTAGCAAGCACTCAGGGACAAATCCTTGAGATTATACCTTTGCAATAAGAAGTAAAAGATAAAACTTATAAATATTATGAAAAATACTTTGAATACTTGAGAAACAAACAAATTCAAGCTAAAATATTCAAACCAATCATTCACCAAGACTAAAATTTCACCCCAAGAAGTAAGGACAAATATGGGCAAGGAGAAAAAAGTTGATTGTCACTCCAAAAATTTCTACAGGAATCGTCACAGCCTATAAAAGAGTATAGTGCGACGATGAAGGATCGTCGCAAGCTAAAAGAAAAAAATAGTGTGACATCGGCACTCTGGTTCACACAAGCAAGGTGCAACGATGACTAAACATAAGGAAAAATTGTAAAGAGGATAAATTTTCTCAATAAACTTTCAAAACGAGGGAGTCAAGATGGACCACCCACAGACTCAAAGAATGAAATTGACCAAAAGCAGGCAAGATAAAATCAAATAAGAATAAAAAAACCAAAAGAGGATGTTCCCCAGTATGGTCACCAATTTTGTTATTGGACAAATCCATAAGTGCAGACACAAAACAAGGCATAATACGAGCTTCTCCTTAGATTTCATTGTAATATAAACTAGTTCAGAGAAGGACAAATGACATACCATTTAAACAACGTTTGATCTTTGCTAGTGTCATCCTTGTTGCACCATATTTGGATTTGTGGGATGGTGAACCGGTTAAGAAGCACAAACCAACAAAGAGAGAGAACAACGATATACATATTCCAATGAATTCTATATATAAGATCAAGGAGTTATACAATAAAAGTAGAGACACCTTTATAGGGAAGAAATGTATTACTGCATTAAATTAAATGAAAGTGGATAATACAACAAATGCCTTGATGTTGCAAGGTCCCTTCCAATGGCACTTTGCTTCAACACACACACCTTTTCTCCAATGCTTTTGATGAAGAGAATTCACAACCTAACTTGGAGAGCTAAAGCAAAGTTATCTCGAGTAGAATCTATAGTAGAATTATTTATGCATAAACAAGCCTATCCTTTCCCATGAGAAATCCCTCTTTATATAGGGTGAAATAGGGATGGATGAGGATATTAGGATGATCCCACTAAATCAGAGAAGCAAGTAAGATCGAAACCGAATGAAGGCCACCTCATCTTCTAGAAGATTCCCTTCTAGACCTTTCATGAATTTCACTTTTTCCTCTTGTTTGAGGATCATTGCACCCCATGCACAGGCAGCCTGCGGCGATGTCAAAGTCCAGTTTTGGTGCAACATGCGACGATCAAGCATCGTCGCACCCCAAGCATAGAGCAGGGTGCGACAATCTCCTTTGATATGGTTTTTAAGGAAGAAAAGATAATCCACTTTTCTCATGGAGAAAGTCTTATTTAGTATCTTTAGGGAACATGGAAATGAGTTATGCACATATCGTCAGTTGATCATAGGGGTGACCAAAATAATGTGTAACAATAGAGACATCTTAGACATATATATTGTTTTATAAATAGTCTCCTCATACATGTCTAACATATCCTTCATCTTGATTCGGGCCTCCAAATTTTCCTTCTTCAATTTGCCATTTTCAGTTCTTGCATCCTTAAGTTTCCTCCTAAGTCTTCTTATGACAATTTTCTATGAGATATGTAATAAAAATAGGAAATTTAGGGTTTGTTTACAGAGCTGGAAAAACTTAGGGTTTACTTGAATGAATCATTTATGCACAACAATAGTGTGAGGATGAACAGGCTGCAAGTAGGAAGTGAGAAAAGAGAAACAAAAATTCAACTGGATGAAACTGTAGACAAGAAGAAATTGAAGAAATTATGTGTAAAATAGAGGGTTTGCAACACACTTGTTAAGTTTGCAGCGCATGGTTTTCTCTATCATAAAATAGAGAGTTCGCAACGCCAGTTTGCAGCACATAGTAATACAGTGGATGAGGTTATTGTTGCAAGAGGAAACTACAATTTTCTCTTTTTGGTGTAATATAACAAACTTGAATATTGCCAAAGTTTAGGATACCAATATTGTAGGCTTTTGATAAGTGCAAAGAGTTTGTAGCACAGAAAATATGTAACAGTTTGCATCAATATATTGTGGTTACAAGAAAGAAATATAAGCTTGCATTTGTATGATGAGAACAAGTAACCAAAGACTACATGAATGCTTTAAACTGAGAGACATATATAACCAAAAATTCCCCTCTCCTGCTAATGATGACAACCACCAACATGAATGAAAGACTTTTGTAAATATACTCTGATCATCTTTCTAGACCTTGACTCATTTACATCCTATGTTTTAACACAAGGCTTATCATAGTCTCGAGCCAAACCCTTGACCACAAAGGTGTCCCCCTAAAGCCAACAAATCTATGATACCAAATGTAGATTTTAACCTTGTACAATATTTTACTGCAAACAGATTTTCAATAAAAGAATAGAAAAGATACAATGGAAAATACAAACATGACAAAGATATTTTTCCCCTAGAAACTCAAACCGGGAAAACCAGCATATTCTATATTCATTCATAGTGATACATTGTTTACCATACAATATACATATAGGATCCAATGACATCCAAAACCCTAACCCAGTGACTTGGATTAGTCAACAACCCTAATTCCTTAATCGGAAATAGAAAACCATCGGCAAAAANAAACCACCCAACAATGGAAAAAAAATACGACACATTTCCTGAGGAAAAAAATACGACACGTTTCATGAGGAAAAAAAGATTTCTTCAACCCTCGAAAGGGGACATGGTGGCCCCCCCTCAAATCCCCCTATGTGCCTAGTGCAACGTAGCAGACACTATAACTATTTGTGCAAACAATATAACACATACCCAACACTGTAGTCATTTTAAGTTTATTTTTGTTTTGGTGAGTCGACCGTTGGAATATCCAATGTAGTTTATAGATTGTATTTTTTTTTTCTGAGGGAATAAATCCTGGGGAAACCCATCAGGTACTTCCCCTAATTTTGAGGATGGTACCCAAGGTAAACCAGATTTTTTAGAAAGACGGATATTTTTCGATAGCATGCTCATTTAAGAGCCAAACATGTCACTTGCGGGAATTGAACCTGGGTGGGGAGGGGAAACGCCCCTCAACACAAACCACTTAGGCTAAACCCAATTGACAATGTATAGATTATATTAGTATCAAAGGGGTTATATTTGTACATTTGGTGGTTTGATCATAATATATGCTTACCCAAATCAAAAGGTCCAAGTTTGTGTGAGAGTTGTACTTTGTTGATCTTGAGATCAACCCAATAAAGGTTAAGAAGTAGCTACCATCCTTGAAAACGAAAGAAGAGTTTTGGGAAAGACATGTAGATGAAGGTAAAATAGGATTAGTGATACCAAAAGCTCAAGTAGTTGATATTCCAAGAGCATGGTTGTCCTCATGGTCACTCTTGGGAAAAAAAATCCATTTTTCAAAGAAACCTAAGTCTCATGAGAAACTAGAATATCATGAGTCAAGAAAATAGAAATAAAGACTAAACATTGAAAAATGAGACTCTAGTAACCAATCTTCTTGATGTCTATGTAAAATGGAAACAAAGGTCAAGATAAATCCATATGAAGGTGAGGTAGATGCACTTAATTTTAATCATTGGTTGCAATAATTAGATGTATATTTTAAGATACATAATGTACAAGAGTATGATTTGTTTTTGGCTAGAATGAAGCCAAAATACCATGCACAAACTTTGTGGGAGAGCCACACTAAGGACCTTAGGATGGGGGGGTACCCACTAGTAATTAAGCGATAGATATTCAAATACCTCCTCAAGACATGTCTTTACCCTAGTGAGTTTGAAGAGGACCACATGATTCAATGTAATTATTACCAACAAAGGAAAGGGCATAATGTACAAGAGTACACTATCAAGTTTGCAAAGAAATCAATTCAATTAGGAACAAATCCCCGAGACCCAAATGTGGCCATCAAGTAATTGTGTTGTATTCATATTCATGTAAGGAGGAAAGCTATGTTATTCAAACCTAGGACCATTAATGAAGATTTTTTATAGTCCCATTACATTCAATCTGACAAAAACAATGGGGTTGACAAATGGTTCAAAATAGTTAGACTAGCACGAAACTTCCAACAAGGGGAAGAAGAAGAGAAAGCGGGGATATAAAAACAATGTTGCCACTACACATGTGCACAAGGACCTTAATAATCACTATGACTATTGCAACATTGATGTTCACACAAAATAAAAATGCTATAAAATGCATCTAGAGTCGAATCCTAAGAGACACAAGTAAGAGAAATACACGAATAAGAATCTTATAATGGAAGTGGGAAGGGAGATGAAAATAATCTCATATGTGGATGAAAGGAGTGTTTGCATAATAGTGCAGCAATACATGAACCTGAGTAACCTCCATCACAAAGAAGATAATACGATGACAAAGTTATTCCATATAAATATTTAGATCAAGAAGAACAAGGTGGATGCTATGTTCGATTTTGGTTCACAAGTAAACCTCCATGTAGAGGACCTAGTAAATAAGTTTAGTTTAGAAATGCTTGATCACACTCATCCATTCCCATTGGGTTGGGTGACTAAGGAGGTATATTTAAAATTTAACAAGTAATGTAAGCTTAGATTTTCTATTAGTGCAAATTTTATTGATGAAATAGAAGTCAATGTAGTACATGTTGATTTTGAGGTGTAGTGTTTGGTATCCCCTAAAGTATGTGAGGGATGCTATCTTCATGAGAATATCGAACCAATATTTTCTAATCAAGGATTATAAATCATTTATCATCAATACACATAAGGGGATGTCTAAGATCTCTCCAATGAGTGCAAACCAAACTAAGAGAATGGTTGGCTCAACCAAACGTTATGTACTTATTTTCTTGAGAACTAGAAAGACACCAATTCTGGGGGTGGGAGGGAATCCTTTGAATTTGTACAAAATAAAATAAGAATCAAGTGGAAGAGATTTAGAAATAATACATATAAGTGTACCAATATCCAAAAGGAATTCCACCCAAGAGGGAAGTGGAGCACTAGATACAATGATTTCTTGACTCTCCTTTGACAAATATAGGATTGTATAAACAACCCATATTAGTGTTAGATGAAGTGAAGAATCAATTATATGAATTGTTGGAGAAAGGAGTCATAAGGCCAAGTATCTCACTATCCAGTTCCTCGGTCATTTTGGTACCAAAGAAGGATGGGACTTTGAGAATGTGAATTGACTAAAAAACTCAAAACAAATCACTCTCAAGAATTGCTACCCTTTGCCCCAAGTTGATGGTAGCTTGTTAGATTAGTTGCAACATCCAAAGTACTTCACCAAGATATATTTGAAATATAGATATCATAAATTCTAGATCAAGGAAGAATACACTTGTAACACTCCCTTTAAGACAAATTAAGGTCTATACGAGTGGCAAGTAATGCCTTTTGGTTTGAGTAATGCAATGAATACTTTTACGCATTTAATGAATGATGTGTTGCATCCATTCCTAGATTCATTTGTCATAGTTTACCCAAATGAAATTCCGATCATTAATTCTACTTGGAGGACATGTGTTACAAAAAAATCAAGTGCTAAAGACACTATGGAAACATTAGGTCCAAATAAACATAAAGAAGTATGACTTTGATCAGCAATCCTTGGTGTATTTAGGGCATGCATGACTTTGATAAGAATTTCTTGGTGTACTTAGGGCATGTGATTGGTGGGGGGGAGTTGAAGATTGATCCTAAAAATATAGAGTTTTCCCTTAAAAGTCCCACTTCTACAAATGTCACATTAGTTAGGATTTTTGTGGGAGCTTCCCAATATTCAAGAAAGTTCATCGTATCATTTTCAATTGTGGTGACACCACTTCCTGCTACAATATCTAGTGGTAATATTTTCTAGTGGGGTGAGAATTAGTGAAAATAATTTGAATAAATGAAGTATAAGATTATTTGAGCCTTGGCCTTAATGCTACCTAACTTGAAAAAATATTTTGAAATATAAATTGATGCTAGTGGTTATGCTATTGGAGAAGTACTAATGAAAGGGGGGAGATCAGTATTTGACATTGAATATAATAAACTGAAGAACAACATCAATTCGAACAAATTTAACCTCATAAAAATGACATTTCTTGCTCCTTGTGTCCATCCTCAATGGAAACAAGAAGCTAGGACTAGTTTTAGTGGGGTGATCCAACTACATATAAAATAAAATAAAAAATGGTCAATTTATTAAAAGAAAATGTGTAAATAAACCAATTCATTGATTACCTATGTGTGACCCATACCCATACAACATGTAGAGACTATTGAGACCCGAAATTGACATCCCCATTACCCTAATATACTCTTCACCTATACCTTTATGGCCTACCTAAAGCTTGAGTGAATGACAAGAACGCTACCAATTGCCAGTAATAAGGTCATAAGGTAAAGTATGGTTAATTCATGCACTTTGTGGTTTATTGAGTTAAGAAATTAAATATTTCATGTACTAATGATCGATTTGTCATATGTAAATCTTTGACCTCTAGATATCCATCATTCTTGTACCAGCTCAACCATCTGGTACCTGCGCACCAAGGCTGATGTTGTCTGAATCCGGTACCAAGTGCATCTGGTACTAAAATAGCATTTGTTGTGATCTGATACCAACACACACTGTTATGATCCAGTACCAACGGCCATGCACTGTCATGATCCAATACCACCTTTTCCGCACTGTCATGATCCGGTACCATCTGCCTGTTACGATCTGGTACTAATATGGAAGAGCCTAATTCACTAAGTGAAGTCCCAGATCTCGCCTAAGCCAATTGGTGGACATCTATTTTCTTTAGCAAGGCTATGATAAGAATAGTTTTTTGATTGCCTCATCCTCATGCATTTCGTGTCATGAGGATGAAGCTAAATATGTAACCGAATGATTGAACTTAACAACTGATTGATTTGCAAATCACTTCACCTCCTTGTGTTTCACGATTCAGACTATTAAATAGTCGTGGCAAGGATGGTAGAGGGAGTAGGAGAGTTAGCATATCACCAATATGTAAACCAGTGTATGATAGTACAGAACATATCCTGAGTGAAGATTAATGGAATGTCATTTTATCTCTATACTCTGATTATCTATGATTAAGTGTGAGTTGAGTTGTTAACGAAAGTTTTTATTTTATGTTTTGAGATGTGAGTGAGAGTAATGTGTGTGTTGAAGACAAGCCTCTTGTAGACTTCAGCAAATGACATGTTGAAGCGGCAAGTGCCCACCACCCAAAAAAGGTCAACCTCTTTGTATATTAGCAGTAGAATTTGTTTTCCAGTAGTGTAAACATTAAATTAGCTAAATCTTTAACTCTGTTAGATGATAACAGTATAGCTTAGACTAGGATTTCCATTATACAATTGCTTAGAAATCTTTACTTGCTCTGTTTTTTCATATGCCCTGTTTCTGTTCTCATGAATTTGATTTCCTTGAGTGATCATAGATGTTGGCAGCAATAGTCAAAACTACTTGGATAAGAACTAGTGAAGTTCATTGTGAACCACAGCAGAACCAACATATTGACTATTGAACTACCCATGCTATGCTTTGTTGATTGATGTGTGATTTCCTTTCAGAAGTGTGGATTGCATAGTTAGTTTTATGGGTCAGATATCAGAGTTGATCTATCAAACCAATTCCATCTCATACTTGCATGTGCCATAATGGAATAGATAGCCTCTCTGTGAAAGAAAACCAAAGTGCATTGCAGTTTACTATTTTGATTTGTTTCCAGCATGCATAATCTAGTTTAATTATATACTTGTGACATTAGAAATTACCTTTCTTACTGGTGTCTTGTAACTCTGTTGATTATGAATCCTGGATTGATAATTAATGAGTGAATTATACTAAACATATAAGTAGCACAACATTTTGGCGTCGTTGTCAGGGAGTTGTAAATGGTAGGAAGTGATTTTTAGCTTAGATTGTATGCATAAATTTTAATGTTTTTAAAAGGTTGCTTGAGGGAGGAGGATAAAATGTTTAAGACGTGAGTGAAGAGCCACGCAGCCACTAGAGTGGGGTTCTCTGAAGCCAGGTTTCCTTCTTACCTTCTAGATAGAATTAGGATTTCAATTCAGCTAAAGAATCAAATTTCCATTTTATGCATAGATATAGAGATAACAAGGGTAGATTTGTAAGCTCCAAAGATTCAAAAACAAACCCCCCCACTAATCCAAT
>SNQJ01S0023635.1:86088-127048 GCA_010110895.2 Picea sitchensis
GTCATGCATGTCAATCACTGAAACTGAATCTGATGTAAATTAAATCTTTTTACATTTTTGAGTGATCTGATAAACTGAGAGAAGATTCGTAGAAAGCTTTGGAACATGTAGAACATTCTCAAAACTTCCATTGTGGAGTTCCACTCTCCCTTCTCCTTCTACTATTACTGGAGTATCATCCCCCATGAGAATAGGGGGTCTTGAGCATGGACTCAAAGAAGAGAAAACTTCCTCTTTCGCTTCCATATGATGTGATGCACCAAAATCTATAATCCATGAATAAGAAGAGGAATTAATTGCAACCAAATCATGATGATTACCTTTCTTAGGCGCATGGTCTTCTTCCTTCTTCTTCTTGGCTCCTTCAGGAATGAAGTCTCCAAGGTTATTCTTCTAAAGTACCTGTGTCATAAGATCGATCTACTTCTTCATGCATGTGGATTCTTCATGATTTGGTTTATTGCAATATGTGCACTGCTTTCCCTTCTTCTTCTTCCCTTTGGAATTTGAAGAATATTTGGAACCTGAAGAATCCTTGAAGGGTTTGGAATATTCCTCCTTCTTTTACTCTGGATGTAATAACTCCTTTCGTTTTTGCTTTGATTTCTAATTGTATGACCCTTTTCCATCATGCATGGTGAGTGCATGTGCTTTGGGATCTTTTATGAGGCCCATCTGTATGAGTTTAGTCTGCTCTTGTGTAAAATACTCAATGAACTGAGCCAACGTAGGCATTTTCCAATTTGTTCCAAAAAGACATCTGCCAAAATGGAAATTGGAGACATATACAATGTATTCTAGTCCTAGCTTGGCCAAGATTGTTAGAANCTTGTGTAGACTTGTCAATACCACATTCACCCAAGCTCAATATCAAAGATTTAAATTTAGTAAAAAAAAATTGTATATTATCAAAACTTTTAGGGTCTAAGGCATTCAACTCTACCTCAAGCATATGACCTCGCATCTCATCCTGCTTTCTAAAGAGTCCTTCCAAGGTGGTCCAAATCTTGTTTGGAGTCTTGCATGCGGCAACATGAAACCATAGATCAATGGAGATTAACTCAAGAAGTAGTCATGTGGCCTCATCCTTACGGTTCGCCCATCTCATCTTCTCAATCGCTAATGTAGGTTATGTTTCTGTCGCCATCGTCAAATTATATAGTCCTTTCCTTCTGAGTTGGAATTCTGCCTTGGGCTTCCAATCAAAATAATTGTATGGTGTGAGGATTACCACCAATTTTGACTGTATAATAGTTGTCCTATCCATCTCTTTCACTATTTCTAATAACCCCTAAAAAATTACTCTCAATCTACAAGTGAAAAATTAAGAAATCACGACAGAAAGGGCACTTTAAGTGAAAATTCGTAGCAGTTTCAAGAGATGATCTTCTAAATTACTTTCTGATTAAATGGTGATGAATCTTGCCAAATGGTTGAAAACCCATGTGTATAATGGATCGATTTACTTCTCACACGGGTTGTTTCCTCAAACAATTAATATTTTGGGAGCAATGAATGTAGAAAGGTATGACCACGAATTCATATCAGTTTCAAGATGTTATCTTGTGGCTTACTTTATGAAAAAACGGTGAGGAATATCACCAAACGGTTGAAAACCCACTTGTAGAATGGGTCGATTTACTTTCCACATAGGTCGTTTCCTCAAAACATTAATACTTTTGGAGAAATAACTGTTGAAAGGTATGACCACAGATTCGTATCAGTTTCAGAAGGCTATCTTGCGGCTTACTTTCTGAGCAAACGGTGAGGAATCTCGTGGAACGGTTGAAAACCCCGCTTGCAGAATGGGTCGATTTACTTTCCATCATGGGTTGTTTCCTCAAAAACATAAAAATTTTGGAGAAATCACTACTGAAAGGTACGACCACAGATTTAACTCGTCGAAACTTCGATTTTCCTTATTCTTTGGCTTGTCTGGATGGCTCCAAGTAGCATGGTTTTGATACCATGTCAGTGTTTCATGGAAACCTGCACAGGAGATCTAGCTAAAGCATGCACAAACAAATCTTATCAAGAAAAGGAAGAGAGATACACAATGAAGAATGAGAATCAATGCGTATTATTATCTTATCAATGAGTGAGTGATCTTCACTCATATAGGCAATGACATCCTATAATTAGGAATGCATGCATAATAGTGATGGTCTAAGATTAGAAAGTCTAAAATAGAACTAGTCAGTTAACTCCCACTGAACTAGTGTGTCGAAAATAGAAATTTCTCCAACAGTAAGAAATCTAAATTTCAACATGCTATTTGAATGAGATGATAGTTGTAAACTCCTTTTTCTTGTCAATGTTGATGAAATCCAGTAACAAGCATGGAAGAGAATTCAGCATGGAAGAGAATTCAGCATGGAAGAATCCAGTAGCAAGCATGGAAGAATCTAGTAACAATTTTTATTTTTTTTATTCAGCTAGGTTGATTCTAGGTCGGGGCTAGCCCTGATATTAGATGGAAAAACAATCTCCCCATGAGTGGGACAGTTTAATTTCTCCCAAATATCTCCCACAAACAATTTGCATCCCACTTCGGGCTTTCAAAAGGCTATCGATTTGTTTAGTATGGAGAAAACCCATCTGGCAAGTACCAATTAATGGCAGTAACATGCCCTCATATAAGGCTTTTGTCTTGACAAGAAAAATGGTTTTTTTGGAAAATCATAAGATGGGAAAAGAAAAAGGAACAAAAGCTACCTCGGACAAGTCGAAAATCATGGAATCTGTATTTCTTTGAAGGATAAGCAACTTGGTTTCATTAGTGCCTTTGAACTTATAGTAATGTCTAAATATCTTGATTTGTCTAGGATCTTTGAAAAAGAGAATAGTGGTAAAAGTAAGAAGAGGTTTGGTTCCAGGATTTTGGTTAAGGAGACAATGGAGAAAATGTATGTGGATTTTGGTTAAGGAGACAATAGAGAAAATGGATGATGTTGTCAAACGTCTAGACTTACTGGTAGAAACATTAAATTCTTTAAAAATAAAGATTCATGGAGCCAAAGAGATGAGATTGGGAAGAGGGGTTTATATTTGTCTGTGTCAATCGAGATTATTGAATTTTCACCATTTTTCTCTCTGGTGGAGATATGGAAATCAACAAGGGACATAATACAGTATATTAGGTTTTACAAAATATTTTTAAGATTTTTGATGGATGTTCCTAACATCCCAAAGAATGTACAACTAGACCATCCAATATCTGAAGAAGATAGCCATTTAACTTTTGCAAAATGTCGAGAAGTTTGCAACACATGTTTAAAGATTACTATGCCCATGTATCAAATAACTTTCCACAAGATCCATGCACCAAATATCAAAGATTACAATGCCCATGTATCAAATAACTTTCCACACAAGATCCATGCACCAAATATCAATTTTTACAGGAATCCTAGAAATCATTTAATGGTATTGGATTATATAGTGTCCTTGGTGCTTATATTAGAAAAAGGATGGTTGCAAAAACAAAAGTGATTTTAGAATCTATGGAAGAAAATATCAAATATTGAATGCTAGGAGTTAAAATTATAGGAAGAACCATGAAGTATGTTGCGATTATCAAATTTTATTGATATCATAGATATGAACTATTGGTTCCAGATTTTAGTGCTTCAATCAAGGTTAAAAATAGGTTAAAATGTGGCAGTTGTTGGAATGATGTTCAAACAAGGGGTTAGTGAAAGATATATAAGGGATTAGTGAAGGATATATAGTACCAATTTTTTTAATCTTATTGGAACAATAGCTCAACCATATGTTTATTTTGTAAAGCCGCATCAACCTTAAATTCTATTTTTGGATTTGGATAAACAGAGATGGAAAAAGTTACTATACAACAAGAATAAAAAGGGGATTGGAGAGGAAGAAGGTGTTTGGAGTTTTTTTAGCAACCAAGAGGTTGAACTTCTCAAGATCCCACAAGGCCATTGTATTCACAACAGAACGAAGAACCAACCAAAGGATTCACCACCTTCTTTGCAAATTATGTTATTCTCTCTCTGTTTATGTATATTTTTTTGTCTATCAAAAAAAATTTCTCCTGAATGGCTATGGACTCATGGATTATTTTGTTCATGTTATGAAGGTTAATATTGTCGACTATGTTGTCTTTGTGACTTTCTTTGAATATTATGTCCAACAATAATCATTGAAATAGTTGTTATTCTCTATGTATTATATTGATGGATTTTCAAGGTTCTTAATAGGATTTTTTTTTAATGTTTTACAATGGTTATAGCATACATGGCTTCATGTAAGTAATAAATAATCTCCTAATCAAAAATCAAGATTATGCAAGTGTTTATGGTTATTGCTAAACTTTTGGATTTGGGTGAAGATTTTCAATATGTTTTCATGTATGCTATTAGCCTCATCTAAATACCCAATATGTTTTCTTTCTTATCTGAAATAATATGGACTTCCACCCTTGTTATTATTTTTCATATCTTGTGTTAATTCCAAGGATTGCCATGTCATTCCCTTTGGTACTTGAGACATATCTTTTGCATCTTTCATTAAACACTTTTATGTATCTGCAATGTGGGGTAAAGTCGCCCAATGGAAAATCCATGGTCTGATATTTTATGTGGAGTTGGTTGTTATCTTTGGCTTTCAACAATCCTCTAGCATATTTTTTTATTTATCAATCATTAAAATATGGCATTAGTGTTTGTATGATAGAGTTATTTTGAGGAGGCTATGAACAAAAATCTTTGTAACAGTTTGAGGTTTACCCCATTTGGCCCAAGATCTAGCTTGAGGCCTAAAGTAGGAATTTTTTTCAAAGTCTTCATACATTGCCTTGGCATTATTCCCTCACTGAAAACAACCTAAGGAACAAAAACCATCATTCCTCCCAACCACCCGAGCTAAACCCAATTGAAAATATATAGATATCAAAAGTGCCATCGAAGTGCCATTGTTTGTTTTCACTTGTGTGTGTGTGTGTGTGTCATAAGTGTCATTTCTTGTTTTCACGTGTGTGTGTGTTTGTGTGTGTGTGTGTGTGTGAGAGAGAGAGAGAGAGAGAGAAGTGTCATCGTTGGTTTTCACTTATACTTTTCCTCATGGTTCCTAAGAGAGGTTTTCATAATGGAATTTTTATTATTTGTTTTTTTTCTTGTGAGATGATCATTCTGATTTGAAATTATTTCTACTTTCAATCAAAGATGATGTCCTTCAAGATGGAATAAATTCCTCTTTTCCAATGGATTATTGTATAACTTTAACATGTGTCCATTGATCGAACGAGACAATTTTTCTTCATTTATTGTTCTTACATTTATTGATCTATTTTCATAGAAGTGTCAATTTCATATGGCCCTAACCACCTTGTTCTTAACTTGTCTTTGAAATCCTTAAACCTTGAATCATAGAGTAAGGCCCAATATCATACTTTGAACATTTTTGTCTTTATGTACTTGTCATGCCATCTTACTCTTTGTTCTTGGATTATTTTGGTATGAAATAAAGTTTTTTGTATGTACTCATCCAATGCATTGAGTTGGTTTGACATGTTCTACTATGCTTCAGAGAGGTTAAGGCCTAGGTCTAGGATTGTTTTGAATGCTACTTTGACTTCAAATTCAAGTAGGAGAATAACCACTTTTCCATAAACCAATTCATACAATGTAAACCTATATTTTTTAGTTTTAAACCTATGAAGTAAATAAATGCATATAGATTCTAAGTAAACCAGAAATTAATCAATGGCTCACACATATAGTACATGGAGATTTACGTTGGAAACCCTTAACCGAGAGAAAACCGATCTTCCTTGGTGTCACACCTCTCAACTCTTCACTATATTAATTTCACCATTCATGATACAATATATATGCAATATTTTAGGTATTTCACATCTACCAAAACCCTAATCCCTTAATCCGAGATTAATTTATAAAATTGATAAAAATAGAAAAAAAATGCTAAAATAGAAAAAACCACCCAAAAAACAATTTTGGGAGCTTCCCCGATCTCCATCAGCGTAACCATGGGAGGGAAATCTTTCCCCCCCTAGGACCACCCTAGGAAAGTTCCTGGCACACACCCCCCACATGCCCCCATAGACACATGCAAAGAATATAACACCTACCCAACAATGATTGTCTTCCATGTAGTGCTATATTCCCATACAACTTCTACTAACTTGTTTTCCAAATATTTTCTATGCTACTTTACTATCTTGTTCGAGATTATGTAATTATTTGTTTGTAACTTATACTTGCCCATTTTCCAAGGGGTGATAAGCAACTAATTTCCTATAATGAACCTTGTATAGATCTATGATATTTTCAAGGAGATTGAAAGTAAATTGAGATCCTTGATCTATTATTGTCTCTCTAGGAACTCCAAATCTTGTAAATATATTCTCATACATAAATTATTCCACCTTTTATTCTTGAACATTTTTCATTGATTTTACTTCTGCCCACTTTGTCAAGCAGTCTACACAAATTGGTGTGTGCTCCTTTGGTTGGATGATAATGCACCCTACAAAATCTAATCCCCAATTTTCAAAAGGCTCCATCGATACTTGTACTTGTAGTGGTATTTCATCCCTTTGTGTAAAATTTTCCATCCTTTGGCACTCATCATAGTGTGATACATATTTTGCAATGTCTTTATGAAGTGTTGTCCAATTGTACCTTGCTAGAATAACTTTTTGGGTTGTCCTCTTTGTAGTAAAGTGACCCCCACATGGTTCATCACGGAAATCATGTAGGATGGCATGTACTTCATCCTCCCCCCCTAAGTTAAAATCCTATTTGTGACATATTCACTCTTTGTGAGTCAATTGTTGATCGGCATTGACAAGGTATCTACAATCTCATTATCACTTACAAAGAGGGTGGGAAGAGATGGCACATGTAAAAAAGGCATACATAGCCCATTTATATGGTGATGATGATTTTACCATAAGCCTTAGTTGTTAAAGTATAGGTATTTACCTCAATACCTTTTAGCCTGAACTGATTTTCAAGGATGTTGTCATCTTCATGATCACCAATCAACAACATAAGACACAAGTGTACAAGTACTAGAACTCATTAGGGACAAAATATTTTCTAATTTTTTGAGTTGAAAAATGAAATGCTTGGATATGTCGCACACGTTGTAAAATTTTATGTTCAATTTCAACATTTTTCCCCCTTTTGAACATATTTTGTGAGTGGGTTTGGGGAGAAAACCATCAACATTGGCATGCAATTAAAATTGTCTAGCCCATAATTGTATGGATTATACAACAACCTACTTGTCATTTTCTCCTTATACGGGTGCTCTTAATGGTTTTCTTCTTGTTAGTGTGCCTCCTTTTATGGTTTTCTCCTAACAAGGGGATTCTTATCTAATATTATATTAGTACGTATTATTTTAAAATGTCCAATATTAAATTTTAATCCATTTGCAAAATATTCTTTTGGTGGGAAGAAGGAGAAGTTAAAACATAACATTATTGGGAAACCATGACGAAAAGAGATTGCTTAAACTTAAGGATGAAAAGTTCCAATAAAAGAAAAGGAATTTCAAGTAATTTCTATGAATTTATTTTATTATCAATGGTTTCATAAGTTGTAGCAAATCAAAATACTTTTTAAATATTTTGTTAAGGAAAATGTTTAATTGTAGAATTTTTAACCAATGAATTTGTATATGGTTTTATTTTCGATCCCTTTGTATTCTTAATAAAACAAGTGTTTATATAGATCTATGCAAATCAAAGTTAACGATCTTGTAATATGGTATGTTTGGATATTATTGATTTATTGGGATCATTACAAGATGATATCTGCATTAATTTAATTTTACCATTTTTTCTATTCTAAAGGGAAAATATTTATTGCAGCATATTGTTCCACGCAATATGAAAATTCTCCAATACCCCACTATATAGTGCAACCACAAGATAATATGAAAATTTTCCAATGCCCCACTAGGTGGCAGGTGTGGGGGGTGTAACGCATCGAACCCCTAAGTATCCTTTTAAGGGATGGGGTATTAGAATTATCACTTTTCTCAACTATCTCAATCCCTCTCTTCCAACTTCATTGTTTTCTTCTCATCAAGAGCTTTCCAACAGGTATAGTATCGAAGGATATTCCCTTTCAATGCCATTTGTTTCGAGCTAGAACACTCACCTCCGATGGATATAGTATCAAAGGATATTCCCCTTTCGATGTCATATGTTCAGAGCTAGAGCATCTTGAGCATTTTCCCTGTTCTGAAATCAAGGTATCAAGGAATATACCCCTTCTCCTTGATGGACGATCGTAAGCGTAAGTCGCAATCTCCTGATAGATGGTTGAGATTGATTCGGGGCCTAAGCTACTCCTGCCTAGTTGACCCCACTCGACTCATCCATTTATGGGTAAGTGACACATGTCACTCTAAACTCACTTTGGCAGCTCCATTGGCATGCCACGTCATCCATGATGTTATAACTGTATTATATTGACTTAGACAGGAATCATGGCAGATCAATGGCTATCATGTCGTCTCTCCATTCACCGACCTATGGTCAAGATATTCCCTCTATGGGACTTGCACTCCTATGTCATTGGTGGATTAGTCCCAATCCGTCAAAGTCATACTTCGAAAATGGAAAATGTGGAGCCATCTAGACTCGTGCTCAATCCATTCACCTAATCGAATATTGACACACATCTTCGCACTTATGCTTCCCATCCACTCTCACCCTTTCGACTTACTAGTGGGACCTGTAATGCCCATAATGCCCATAATGATCAACGGCTGGGAATTAATCCCTCCCACTTCTAGATCTACGATTCACACTGACCTGATTTCAGGGTCTCTTCTTCGAAGTTGTTCTCACGATACATGAGATTTCCTTTCGAATGTCTCACTTCGACAAGTTTGTTTAAGAGTCCTTTCCACAATGTCTAAGGGATCTCTCCGACACGGCGACTCTGACTGTCCACCAATCAACGATCACGATCTTTTCATATCAACGATTATGGTTCTTCACTAACCAACATAGGGTTTACAGAGTCATAACAATCCTCTCTAAGGACTTAGCCATTTTCTGAGTCCTGTAAGAGATAGGTTTTTTACTTTCGAGGAATCAAGATGATTCTGAAGCATTTACAACATGTAAAACTTAAGGTTAATCCCTCGCATGAGTTGCATGCTCTCCACACAGGAAACATATAGGGTATTTGAGGAAGAAGCAGTTTGTATTCATTCATTTTTATGATCTAACCAAGCATTAGTATACATCACAAAATAGCTCATCTTACCACATTCAAGTCATAGGTTAAGTATACAAACATTCTCTTGGATTTAAACATTCATATGTACTAACACACAATTGTTCTATTCATGAGCATTCACATAAATTATTTACGGTTAGTTCAGTATAGATGAATACTTATCTGATAAGGAAATGATCCAGTCCAATTGAATGAGAGAGGACGCCTTTCCTCCCAACCTTAGGCCTTGTTGTAGAGTCAATTCCTACAACATTCCACCCTCGTTCCAAGCCATGATACCACCAAGGAAATTGACTCAAAAGGGTTCCAAGTATGTGATGATCCTAGAAGGTTACTCTCCTTCTTCCCCTGAAAGAGAAGAACTTTCCACTTCCCACTAAGCTTTGGGTCTCTACAAGTTTATTAAGTGGTTTATCAACTATATTTCCTCTACAAAAGGGAGTCCCTTCTATGCTTAATAGTCCCTTGGCAACCTCCCCTTACCAGTGTCGGGTTTTGTCCAGTAAGCACCAAGTTGCAGCCCACTATTGTTCTAGATCGAGAATCTAGGTCATCTATGTTCAGGGTGATTATCAGCAACTCAAACAAGCTTCACATTTTCGTATAGGAAGTTATTATCCTCTTTCGTAATCAACTCATCCATGCTTCTATGCTCTGTTTCTCATCTCTGATCCTTTTCTCTTCTCGGTATTTTATTTCCTTATTCAATCCTTGGGTACCATCTTTGTTTTCCAGGGTCTCTCTCCCCTTTTTCCTTACTCTTCTTTGTGCATCTAAGTTTTTCCATATACTCGCATCATGTGCACGTTGTGTTTTTCCTTCTCTGGTCTTCTTCTCCATCCCCTTGGGATCTTTGTAGTGTTCTGCAGATGTAACCTGCAGTTCATCCTTTTTCAATCGGAAGGGGTGGTTTGTGGTACACTCATGTTAGCCATTCAATTGGGCATTCTTTATATGCATGGGCCAACTACCACAGTCATTACTACCCAACCACCTCTATGAACTTCTCTTTAATGTTCATGTGGTCTCCTCCATCAGTCTGGTGTTTTGGTGGGTGAAATCATCATGTTTGTAAGAAGATATTAGATTGTTGTGAAAGCTTCCTATTTTCTTCACTAATGCATCTCATCTCAATTTCACTCAACCATCCTATCATTCCTCTACTTCATCAATTTCCTCTGGTGTATCATGGCTAGTACTTATCAAGTTTGTTCCCTCTTAGTCAGCAGTTTGGTGCTTATATTAAATCAAAACACAATTACATGCCTCATATTGTTAGAATATGAATTTTTTGCATAATTACAGTCTTGGGAGAAAATAAAGTGTTACATTCTCCTCCCCCTTAATAAAATACCTTCCTCGGTGTTTAAAACACCATGCTTTTTACAATTATACAATAAACAAAAATGGGTATGCCAATCTAATGGAATATTCCAACTCCCATGTAGCTTCATCAACTCCAAAGTGATTCCATTGCACCTTGATCTATGTGGTGGCTTGGCTCTGAAGCATTGTTTCTTTCCTGTCCAGGATGCATTGGGGCTCTATATGGAATTCTCCCTCTAGTTCCACCTATATTACAATCCAATCAATAATGTGATTAGAATCATGTACATATTTCTTTAACAAGAACACATGGAATACATTGTGTGCTCTAATAATAGGTCGTAAAGCAAGTGTTTATGCTATTGGTCCTATTCTCTCTAGGATTTCAAATGGTTCACAATATCGGGGAGCCAACTTAGCACACATACCCATTTTCGGGGAACTTCTCTTGGGTTTCACCCAGAGATACACATGGTCTCCTATTTTGAACTCTCTGGGGGTTCTCTTACTATCAGCATAGCTCTTCTGTCTATCTTGGGAAATTTTTAGATTCTTCCTTATCTTAACCATGGCTTGCTCCATTTCCTTCAGTAATTCAGGTCCAAGTGTAACTTTGTCCATTGGATTATCCCAACTAAATGGAACTCTACACTTCCTGCCATATAGAGCCTCAAATGGGCTCATCTTCAATGATTCTTGATAACCATTATTGTACTCAAATTCTACCAAAGTTAGATATTCTTCCCACTGCTTGGTTTTATGCATAACATGCATTCATATCATATCCTCTAGCCCTTTGTTCATCCCTTTGGTCCGACCATCAGTTTGAGGATGGTAGGTCGTACTAAATTCTAGTTGTGTCTTTAAACCTACAAACATGCTTCGCCATAAATTTGAGGTGAACTTGGTATCTTTGTCTGAAATTATGGTTTTAGGAAAATCTTGCAACTTGAATATCTCTTTCATGAAATCATTGGAAACATCTATAGCTTTAAAAGTAGACTTATGGGAATAAAATGAGCTTCCATGCTCAACTTATCCACTACAACCATGATCGCATCATGTTGTTTGATTGTCTTTGGAAAAAACATGATAAAATCCATGGAAAACACTTCCCATTCCATTTTGGTATATGTATGTGTTGCAATAGTCCCACAGGGTGTCGATGCTTGACCTTCACTTGTTGTCACTCTAAACACTTTGAGATATAACGAGCAATTTCTTGCTTCATCTCTGTACCATAATACAGTTTCCTAACTATTGTCACCATTTTTTGGTAACCAATATGACCAAAGTATGGCCTCCTATGGAACTCATCCATAATCAATTGCCTTAGGTATGTTGAATCAGGCACATATACCCTCTTATTGTACATCAATAGGTTATCATCCCTCAACTGATATCCTTCATACCTATTTTCCTTAGGTTCTTGCTACAACTTTTCCTTCACTCGATTGAAGAAATCGTCTTCTGACAAGAGGTTCTTAAGCCTCTATTGAATGTTGGACTCTCATACACTTGTTGTTTCTAAATGTATTTTTTGAATGCTTCAGCTAAGTGCGTCAGCTACTTTGTTATCTTTTCCTTTTGTTAGTTTTCTACTCTTCTACTTAGGATTATTATCGGTTATCCTAATCCTACCTTATTTTCATAGATTGAACCCGGTTCAGATTTGATAAGCTCCCAACAAAATCCCTCTAAAACTATCGGCCCCTCTGGTAGACCAGAAGGAAATGCGACACATTTGGTGTAATGCGCAGTCTCACCTGAGATAGCTCTATGGGTGGATGAAATAATCAAGTGCATGAAACTTGGGAATGAGTGGAGATCTTCGATTGTATCTTGTAATATTTATTTATTCAGTTTAGCATCTGATTATAGCAGTCATTTTATTCATGCATGTGGAATACCAGAGTTAACTAGTTAATTCATTCATCTAACATTCACCACTTAACAGCAATAAAGATGCATACATTCATTCACACAACACAGGTGTTACCGTCGTTCACCCCCTCCTGGGCTACGTCCAAAAAGATATGGCTCTCAAGATCTTTATTATGGGTCGGTAATATGTCACGCCACGCGTGTTTACAATCTTAGATCTTACTCTATTCAACAGGCTCCTCGATCCTTGTGAGGCTGAATAGATCACACCAAGCTCCTCAACCTGCGATCTAACCCTCGGGATCAAGTCGCTCCCTGCTTCCCTAGCTCACCATCTTATTGAGTAGTACAGTTCTTACCACTCTCTTCCATCCGTTCTCTGATCTCGTCCTCTATTTGTTCTCTCTCTCTCACTCGGCCCCTTTCTTCCTCTAAGTAATACCTATTTATATTCTTAGCTCATCATCCATTACAATACATTGCAAAAATCGTACCCCTGTCATCGTTAGGTATTCCTTAAGTGCATGCCTCGCCTTCTTCCCTCACACATGTTGCTTTTCCTTCTAGTTATCCTTTCCTCCTTTCATGCTTCTCTTCCCAAAAATAACCTTTCCTCCTGACTAGGTCTGCATCCAACAAGCCCCCAACACTGACACGTGGCTCATCCCAAACCACCTAAACTTTGTGCACTTCTTCAACAACTCCTGCAAGAGTCTAGAACTTATATGTGAGTTCCCTTGCTTGTGTGTGAGCCTGTGCGGTATTTTCTCTGAGTGCATCCAATACTTGTGATGTAATCTCCTCGTTGACCATCTCTATGCACTCTTCCTGAATTTGTACCATGTTCTTCTTTGCCTCTTCTTCCTACACAATGATCTTCGTTGCTAGCTCTTGGAGAGGTTCCATTTGAGCTTGTCGATCCTTCTTCTGTGTCTGCATGGCTATGAGTTCTACTTGAAGCTTCTTTATATCTTGTACTCCTTTGAGGCGCTCAGTGATATTCATCGTCTTCTACCTTTTCTTGAGGTCCTAGATAGTTTCCCTTATCTTTTCCTCTTCCTAGTCCCATTGTTAGACCTGTTGATCTCCTCCAACTTTGTCCATAGTCGTGTTGCTCAATCAAACAAGTCGACAGCTGTGTTGACCTGTCATTCCATTTCCTCCATCTGCCCTACTGCTTACTGCTTCCTGTGTTCCTTAACCTCTGAGGGAGTGGTGGGGATGATTTGTTCCCGGAGGTTCTCGATATCCTACCTATATTGATCAATTTTTTGAACAATCTAATCAATTTTCTACGTCGTCGTGGCCTCTTCCATTTGCACACTCTTTGGAATTCTAAAAGAGGCTACAAAAAATCTTTGCTCAAGCCTATCCATGCTATCTTTCTTGTCTTTGGTCTTGAGCTTGACCTGATCGAGCACCAAATCCAACTCTTCTATGTTTTCCTTCTTGTGTTGCAGCTCTGTTACGTTTGTGTGTGCGTGCAACTGTACCTCCTGCACGACACTGACTTGTAGTTTATATAACGCCTTGGTTGGTATCTTCCCCATTACCAACTATATTTGTGCCAGATATTTCAATGGTGTCTGGCCTACAATTTCATCCATGCGCACCATGTTGGGTGTAATGTGAAAAGACAATCTTGTCTGTGCTATCGTCTAGATCATATCTTGCTTTCTCAACACAGCCTTGGCTCCTACTTGTGATCTTGCGGGGACTAACTTTATTCCTCTGTCTGCCCTATGCATTTATCGGATCTTCTCTAGGAGTTGCCTCATGTCGGCCATCTCATCCTCGATTCGGTCCCTTTGGTGTTGGGAATTCTCAAAGTCCTCAACTACCCAATCATGGATTTTTTCAACCACGAGGTCCACATCGTCCTCGGTGATTGTATATTATGGTGTCATTTTGTGTGCCTTAGCCTTCTTGCGTGCACCCCCATTATGTATGATCGGCCTCTTGGTATGGCCTTGTTCCTATTGGGTAGCACTTGATGTGGTCCCCTGTGTTGTCTCGGCCTCTTTTTCTTGTTCCTGCGATGCCTGGGTGGTGTCCTTTTTTCCCGCCTAGGTACCTTTCTTTGGCGCACCCCTTTCTTCTGTTGTGTCGGCTTCTAACCTGGCTTTGACATCTTGGGCATCGTTTTGTCTCCTGCATGTGTTTTTTCTTTCCATGCATCAACCTCCTTATCTGTGGACATCTCTTGAATCATAACTGGGACTCTCCAATCATCTTGCCAATCCTTGATGGCCATCTCTACGTCCTTTTCTTTGACGCAGTATTGCACTTGTATCCATTCCTTCTCGACATTCTTCCATGCTTGGATCCATATTGTATGCCTGGTCACTTTAAAGTTGTCTATGCCCTGATATTGTGCGACCACTTCTAGCGTAATCCACCAAGTGTCGGCCAGGCTTTCATGTAGGTCGTTTTAGTACCCTACAAACATTCCTGCATTTGCACTTTTTGGGGGGGGGTATGAAGTGCTCCCCAATGATAGGTATCGCGTTGCATGGAAATGAGTGGATTTCTCACAAAAGTATGTATATTTAGGCTCCCTCCATATGACCAAGGCGATCAAGATGAGTAGCCAGGAGTAGTGGAACTATGTCCCGGGGTCTTGTGCATCCTTGTAGTCTTCAAGGAACATATTTAACAAGTACAGGGCCTAGCTAAGTATAGCGCCCTCCGCACACTGTGTTGCAGCTATGACGACCCCGACAGGGACTTCCTCCTTGCGGCACTTCCTGAGCAACTTGCACGCCATGAGTTTGGTGGCCATCCTTTTTGTTGCATCATTGATGCGCTTGATGATTATTCTATGTGACCCTCTTTATGTGCCATACGTCTTCTTCATTTCCTCGTCCAACACCTTCTCCTTTTTCTTGTCATCGAGGAACTACGTGAGGCTCTCTCCCTGAGATGGAAGCCCTGTAATAAACGCAATGAGTTCTATGTCTATTGAGACAGACTCCTCCACCCATAGGTATCCTCATTGGGTAAATACCATCAGCTGCTTGACACAAGTATTTATGTCACAGCCCCTTCCAAAGTGTGGGATATCCAACAGGTTTAGAATTCTGGTGTTGGCCAGTCCGGTTTCCCACTATTTTGGTTGTACAATTGGCTCACCGAAGGGTCTTATACCCATGGTATCTAGGTAAAATTTATTTTCAAACTCAGGAAACTTGTCTATGTCGGTCACATCGTGATCTGAGTACTATTTTTTTCCATGTAGCCTAACAGGTTAGCCGGGATACACACCCCTTCTGGAATGCATGGTAAGACTATGGTTATTATATCCTGCATGCGTGGTGATATTGCTATTGGTTGCTTGTCCTTCCATTGTAGTGGTTGAATCGAGGTTCCAGCCTCCATTGTTCTCTCCTCTTTATACACCTCTGGCCTGTCGATGACATCTTCTACTATGCCCTCCTATTCCTGCTCTAACACTGTCGTCTGTGAACTTTATGGTACACCCACTTTTGTCTGGTTTGGGACCGTCCCATTAACCCTCAAGGATTCTTCAAGGTTTTCATAGCATGAAGGATTTCTTGTGTCCTTGGCCTACTAGCTCTATCCCACTTATGGTATATCGATATCCATGCCCACTGTGTGTGTTTGTTGGGTTTCCTCCACCACGGGTGTGGGGCTCCCTGGTTCCATATTGGGAGAAGTAATTTCATCCAATTTGATGAATTCAGTAGTCCCTGGTGGTTCATGTTCACTTCCCTCTGGCTGTTGAGGTGCTCTAAGGTTTCTTCAAGGTCGTATGCAGGCCTGTCTTGGCGCTCCTAGCTTAGGTGGTGACATGGTGGTTAAAATGGTCTCCACTAAGCTTAGTTCGTTCTGTAACTCCTGCAAAATCGATCTTTTCTTCGTATAGTCTGTCTCTTTGTTCTTTTCTCGATTTCACAATAACCCTTCTTTTACCCTCATGTTTTCCTTATATATAAATTGTGTGAAACTTCTCGGAGAAGTTACCCAATATGTGTTTTGAAATAACTAGTGCTTACTGCATACCTGCCATTGAATTCCATTGACACCGCCAGTTGGCACAATTAATGTGATGTCCTGTCAATCATTATTTCCATTCAATTTTGATAGACGTCGTCGGTTGGAGCCTATTTGTCGTAACCTTCATTTCCACAATTTCTACATTTTTTGACCATTCGTCCTTTCTCTGTCTCGCTAACATTTTTTAGTGCACGTGATGTTGTTTGGCCAGTGCACGTGGACCTTTTCTTTTCATCGTGCTATGTCTCCTTTCACCGGTTGTTGTCTTTTGATGTATGGTGCAGTAACCCCTCTATTACTGTGCATATTCCTTTGTTTTTTGTTTTTTGTTTTTTTTAAGTGTTGGGAGGTTGGTTGTCCCGATATAGCTTCAATTGACTCCCATTGATCATTCCTCTGAGTTTTGTTCCTCCTAAATCCTTCAACTATATATCTCCCCCATCTGTGACAGTCTTTACTTCATATGGTCCCAACTAATGCATTTTGAGTTTTCCTGGGTGTTGAAGAGATTTATTGTTGTACACCAAGACTAGGTCTCCCTCCTTGAAATATTTCCTCTTGATATGTCTATCATGCCAAGATTTGTCCCTTGCTTTCTGTACTTCTTGGTGAAACCCTGCTAGAATCATATCTTCTTCCATGATCATCAGTTGACTTAGCCTTTCTTGTATTGTGCCTCTCTATGTCATGTTTGTAATTGATGCTACACACAGACTAGGTACCAAAAACTCTAATGGCACCACTACTTCTTGTCCATACACCAATCTGAATGGTGTATTCCCTGTCAATTTTTTGCATGTGGTCTTGTATTCCCACAGTACTACTGGTATCTTCAATTCTCAATCGTCCCTATTAACATTGCAGATCTTTGTCAGTGCATTTTCGAGGATCTTATTAAAGGCTTCCACTCTTCTATTTTCTTGAGGATGGCATGGTTTACTCTTTTGATGATAAACTCCAAACTCCTCAGTCATCGCCTTAATAGTGTTGTTAATGAAGTGAGTGCCTTGGTCACTCATCAAAATCCTTGGGCATCCAAATCTAGTGATCACTTTCTCAAAAAATAAGTGTTTTGTTGTCTCCGCGCTACAATCTCTTGTTGGTGTTGCTTCTGCCCATCTTGTTAAGTACTCTGTCACACTAATAATATACCTCGCTCCTGACCTTTTTGATGGTGGGTTAATTGGTCCCACAAAATCTATTGCCCATTTTTCGAATACCTGCAATGTTACTTGTGGTATCAGGGGCATCTCGTCCTGTCTATTTGATTTACCAACCCTTTGACATACATCACATCTCTAGCATTAGTCCTTTGAGTCTTTGTGAACAGTCGACCACCATTTTCCTACACGCAATACCTTATGCGCGGTATCTTTTCCAGCATAATGTCCTCCTTCTATTCCCTCATGGGATTCTGCTAAAATCCTAGGTCTTTCATGTTCTAGTACACATCTTCTCAAGATATTTTCTGCACCCATAGTGTATAAGTGTCATGCAATCAATTAATAGTCTGCAGCCCTGACTACCAGATTTTTCTTCTGCGCAGTGTTGCATTCTTGTGGCGTAGTCCTTGTACTCAAGTATTGAACGATGTATGCAAAATATTCATCAGCTACTTGGACTAAAAATAATTGTGCATCGATAAAGTTGTCCTCTAGATTCGTAGGTTCCTCTCCATTAGTGATCCTTGATAGGTGATCAGGTCCTACATTCAACTTCCCTGGTTTGACTATCACTTCAAAGTCAAATTTTTGGAACATCAATAACAATCTACAAATTCTCCCCCCCACAACACTGGATTTTTGAAGAGGTATTTGAGAGTTGAATGGTCTGTAAAAATATTGAAATGTTTTCCCAATAAGCAATGTTTGAACTTCTAAAGCGCATAGACCATAGTTAAGCCTTCTCTCTCTGTGGTATTGTAATTCTGCTTCAATTCTAACAGTTTTTTGCTAGCAAATGTTATAGGATGGTCCAATTCTCTTTCTATTGGTTGTGCCATAATAGCTCCAAGTGTTATGGTTGATGCATCTACATGCACATGGAATGTCTTTTCCCAATCTGGGAATACTAGTATTGGTGTGGTTACCATCTTCTCTTTTAGGGTGTCCAATCCTCACTGTCAATCCTCATTCCATTGAAACTTGTTGTCTTTTCTTAACAATTTCTCCATTGGTGCAGTGATATGCGCATACCCTTTTATAAATTTCCTATAGTATCATGTGTGTCCCAATGTTTCTCTTAACTGACGTACTGATTTTGGTGGTGGTAGATTAACAATTACTACAATCTTGGCAGGATCTACTAGCAAGCCTTGTTTGCATACTATATGACCCAATAGTGTTCTGAAGATGCACTTCTTGATGTTTAATGATATCTGACATTGCTTGCATATTTATAACATCAACCTCAACACCCCTACATGGTCTTTCAAAAGACTATAGATTGTCCAATCATCCAGATATACCTCTAGAAACTGGTGGATGAATTCTTTGAATGCAGTTATGACTACTCTAGAAAATATTGTTGGTTCATTCTTCAGTCCAAACAGCATGACTTTGTACTGGTAGGATCCCCATTCTGTGGAAAAAATGGTCTTGTATCTATCTTCTGGGGCTATCTTGATCTGATGGTATCCTTAGAATCCGTCAGTGAATCAGTAAGCTTCATGTCTTCCTACGTTTTCCAACACCTCATCTGTGAAAGGAGTAGGGAATGAGTCATGTAGGCACGCATCATTCAACTTCCTTAGGTCGACACGTATCCTTATCCCTCCCTGCTTTTTCTCATGAACTACCATAGGGCTTACCCATTCAAATTCCTCTACAGGTTCTATGATTCCATCTTCCAACATCCTGTCAATTTTTGCCTTCACTTTTTGTTTCTATATTGGGTTTAGTCTATATGGTCTCTGTCTTATCAGACTTTCCTCACATCTTAGAGGTATCTTCATTTCACCTAGCTCGCCTGCTACACCTTTCATTTCTGTGAATGTTGTTGGGAACAGGTCATTGTACTCGCGTAGTAACTCGGTTATTCTTTCCATTGTTTTCTCATCCCAGTAGTCTCCAATGCTGGCCATTTTGGGATTCTTAGTTGTCCCAATGTTGACTTTCTTCACCTTGATTGGAACAACAAATACTTTTGATTCTGGAGGTGGACCTTCCACTTCTCTTTCACCTTCAACTTTCACAATCTGAATGTTTCATAGGTCATCTTCATCTGGTGCTTCTTCCTACATATGGTAGCATGACAGTAGTTTTTACTGTCTGTTTGTTCTGCTATTGTTCTTCTATAATGAGTTCAAATTTTGGTTCTTTAATGAATATCACCCCTCTGATTTGTTTAACTATTGAGTCTATGTTGGGGTTCTCATGCTCAAATGAGAAAGTGACTGTAAAGTTCTGTTGTAATAATGTCTAGTTTGAAGTTCCTCTGCGCAATTCCTGGTCTGTATACCAGTTTGCTAGAATCCCTTCTAATGTGTGAACAAAATGATGAGGCCATTCCTCTGGTGGTGTCATCCTCCATAATGTTCTGCACTTCTCCAAGTGTTCTGTTTGTGCCCCATGTTCATGATATTTCTGCAGTTGGTTGCTTCCTTGTTCTACACCAAACATGATGCATAGTAATCGCTTACATTGGTACCAGTCCTTAACTGTCTCTTTGTGCACACACCACCATCTTGTAGGTGTTTCCTTGAGTGATATATCCAGGGCTAAAATCCTATGATTTTCTAAGAATTCATCTTTGTATCATGTTAAGAATTATTCTAATTCATTCACCCCATGCAAGCTAGGAGGTTCTCTTATATTTGTACCTACACATCTTATTGTGCGGTCTATTCATGCGCATATTCTTGTGGATACTTCATGTAACCTCTACTGCCAATTCTCTAATCTCATATATGAGTCTGACGTGCATGAGGTGATGCTTCTCCAACTGAGTACCCCATATGCAGTTGGGTTAACATAATCTTCTTCTCACGCGGTTTTTCTGTACAACTAGTTAATTTCCTCCAAGTCTAAGCAAGTGGGTTCTACAAACCTTTCCCCTTATGATGGATCCAATGGCGCAATGACTCTGTATTCTCCTGACTTGAATGTCATCTTCCTCGTCTTTAAGTTGATTATGGATTGATTTTCAAATGCCCGATCCAAGACAACCAATGCTAGATAAGGTTTTGTGCCATCCACTATCTCTAATACTTCGAAATCGGCTTTAGTGCACACTCCATCCAGATATATTGTTACCCTTTTTAGTCTTCCAATTGGTATAACTCAATGTTGGTTTGCTAGTTTCAGTTGAACAAGTGAAAATCCTAATTTGGGTTCTCCCATACATTTCCATGTCTTCTTGGGTAGAACATTCACTTCGGATCCTAAATCCAGTATAATATCTCCCATGTTGAAATCTCCAATGTTGGCATTCAGTCTGAATTCTTTGCTTGTTCTCCTCCTTGTATACAGATGATTAATTGTTTTTTTTTTCTATCTTTTCTTCTACCTCTGTGCTACATCTTTCTAGCATATTTTGTAACATCTCAATAGATGATGGATTGTTTAGTAGTTTAACATAGGATTGCAAAAAAACCTTAATCGTATTTACTTGTCCCAGGGGTTGTGCTTCTTTGGTGTGATCCAGTGATGGAGGAATATCGTATGTTGGTACTTCCTTATTATGTTGCGTTGTTGATGTTGATGCAATGTATAGATTCATGAATTCTTGTATGCCCTACTTGAATATCTCCTTTTCTTTCTGCGCAGCAAACTGCTTCTTTGGTTCGGAATTCTTCTCCACCCATTGGTGTTGTGTTGGATCTTGTATTACTGTGTCATTTCATGTCTTAGCTCCTCCCCACGTAACTATGTTGATATTTCTTCTGTCATCCCTTGCTTCTTTCGAAGTCCACTAAACATTCTGATTGTTCTAATTTCTCTTTTTTTGGATCTTCCCTAATAGTGTATGGAACTCTTTTGTGTCATGATCTGATGCATGACAATACATACATGTCGCAGGTGGAAGTGGACATTCTCTTGCATAGTGTCCTGGTTGTTGACAGTTTTTGCATACCACTGGTCCTCTGCCTCTTCCAAAGCCTCCTCTTCCAAAGCATCCTCTTCTTCTTCCTCCACCTTTGTATCCATCTCGATCTCCTTGTGGTGCATTGTACTGGGGCGTTCGGTTATACTGCGTAGGATTATAATGTGGTTGTGCGATATTGTACTACATTTGTGTAGAGTTATACCAGGATCGTACTTGGTTAAAATGTGGTGTAGCTTCCCCAATCATCATTTCTACCTGCACCCTATAAGCATATGATGTTATTTCCCTCATCAGGTCCATAGTCCTACAATCGTTGTCATCATGGCCTACTGACTTGCAAAAGTTGCAATATGAAATCTTAGGTATTGTCTGGTACTTCTGCATCATTGGGTAGTGATATAGATCAGACCCCTGTTTCTTATAGATATCACACCATAGTCCTCTTGTTGGTAATGGGTTTGGCATTTTTTCTACCATGTACTACGCAAATGTTGGACATTCGTTCTTATGGTGTCCTTATGTCCTACATGTGGTACACCAAATGGCTTCTCTTTTGTCCTTACCTTTCTTCTGGTTTAGATGGGATGTTAAGTTCTTCATATCCTCCTTCAACCCCTCTATAGATGGATCTATCTTATGATATTGGTTCTCTTCCAGTTGTAGGGCTACCTGTAGAGCCTTTGCCTGTGTTTGAAACTTTTTTTGTCACAAAGGGTATTTCAAGTGTGGTACAAGTGAATTGATGAACAAATGCCTATGTTGCATATCTGTCATGACATACTTTAGATTTCCCTTCAATCATTTGAATCTCTAGTCAATATCCCATACAGATTCTCCTAGTTTCTGTCTAATCTCTATCATCTCATTCATGTATTGATCCTCTGAACTAGGCTTCTGGAATTCATTTATCAATAGCTTTTTGATATCTCAAATCATTTTGGTTGTTCCCGGTGGACTGTTTGAAGATAAACTCATGTACCAATCAAGTGCATGATATCTAATTGTGCAAGTTTAGTATCCTCATCTATGATCAGTTTCACTTCCCAAATCTTTTCACAAATAAACAAGTGCTTCTAAGGGTCCTTCGACGTGTCTCCTTTGAATTCTGGTAATCTGATGGTGAGATCATGTCCTGTCATATTGAATGTTGAACTACTACCTCTGAATGGTCTATATACTTGAATAATGCTTCATGAACTGGCTCCCCCAGTTTTTTTCCTTGTGTAGATGTACTTTATGTTGTATTCCTTCTCCAGAAATTCGGTTGTCTAAATGGTGATGTTCTTCTTGGTGTACTAGTTTCACATGGGTTTATGGGTTCCACACTGACACTGATATGGATAGGAGTTTTTTCCTTCCATTCCCTCTCTTGGACCTCTCATCTGCCTCTCATATTTCATGTGTAGGATTTCCTCAATCTTCTCCACAACCCGGAGATCCTCTACCTCTTCTTCATCACTTGCCAAGCCCTCCCTCGCGGCTACGTCTCTCTTCTTGGTGTTCAGCTTATATTGTAGGGTAATCCACTATGCATTCTTCCAGTTATTTCAATGATCCTGTTGATTTGATCTTCGTCCATTATGATTGGGTCCAAGGCCTTCTCCTTCTTTCCTTTATCTATTTCTCTTGTTAGTGATTCCCCCCTTCCCCCATGCATGCAGGGAAGTTTAGTTTTCTGACACCATTGTCATTAAACCTTTGTTATATAGTAATATCTTAGTAGAAGTATATAATGATCTGATATACCTACCTCAAGGTCCCTTCAAGAACTCTTGTTCTGTTGCGTTGTAATACTTTGTTGTATCTACTACAAATTATGTGATAAATCCTGCAATAATGTTGTCTAACCAGAAATCTACTGCATGCGTAAATTTATTATCAACTCATTGTAACTGTGCGATCTCTACAGGATTCCACTCTAGCTATCTGATCCTATTTGTAGGATGGTTTTCTTTCAAACTTTGTATCCACTCCTGCAATACATGCGGGAACTCACAGAAAAATACTTAATACAAGTCATTGAATACGTACTTGTCCAGATATTTGTGCGGTGTCAACTTTAGGTTTTTGTTATCTTTCTGTGAAAACTCATGTTCCTTTGTTTTCAATCATCTCTCTATCTCTGCCTTCGTTGGATTCCACGGTCTCAACATCCCCTTTTAGATTCTCATTCTCTCAATGTCTTATCGTCCGATCTGGCATTCTTTTGACGCATCTTCCGTAAATCTCATATGCTCAATCCCATCTTGTTCCAACCAACTGACAACGAAACCATTTTTTGTTTTTCTACTCTTCTACTTAGGATTCTTATTGGTTATCCTGATCATACCTTATTGTCATAAATTGACCCTGGTTCATATTTGATAAGCTCCCAACAAAATCCCTCTAAAACTATCGGCCCCTCTAGTATACCAGAAGGCAACACAACACATATGGTGTACTGTGAATTCTCACCCGAGATAGCTCTATGGGTGGCTACAATAATCAGGTACTTGCAACCTGGGAATGAGTGGAGATATGTGGTTATATCTTGTAATATTTATGTATTCAATTTAACATCTTATTATAGCAGTCATTATATGCATGCATGTGGAATACCAGAGTTAACTAGTTAATTCATTCATCTAACATTCACCACTTAACAACAATAATGACACATACATTCATTCACACAACATAGGTGTTACCGTGTTACACCCCCTCCTGGGCTACTTCCACAAATATCTGGCTCTCAATATATTTATTATGGGTCAGTAATATGTCACGTCGCACCTATTTACAATCTTATATCTTACTCTCTTCAACGGGCTCCTCAATCCCTGTGAGGCTGACTAGATCGCACCAGGATCCTCAGCCTGCAATCCAACCCTCAGGATCGAGTCGCTCCCTGCTTCCCTAGTTCACCAACTTACTGATTAGTACATTTCTTACCACTGTATTCCATTCGTTCTCTACTCTCGTCCTCTCTTTCTTCTCTCTCTCTCGCTCGGTCCCTTTATTCCTCTAAGTACTACCCATTTATATTCTTGGCTCATCAACCACTACAATACATTGAAATAACCCTAACCCTAGCATTGTCAGGTATTCCTTTCATGCACGCCTCTCCTTCTTCCCTCATGCGTGTTGTTTTTCCTTCCATCTATCCTTTCTTCATTTCATGCTTCTCTTCCAAAAAATAGCCTTTCCTCCTGACTAGGTATGCATCCAACACCTTTTATATGCTTGATTTTGAAGTCAAATTCATTGACCAATGCCATCCACCTATCCTATCTAGCATTCAACCTTGGTTGGTTAAACAAATACTTCAGAACACAATGGTCAGTCATGAGGATAAATATCCTCCCGATCATGTAATGTCTCCACATCTTCAACGCATGTATAATTATGGCAAGTTATAGGTCATGGGTAGAATACTTTTTCTCATGTTCATTCATCTTTTGTGATTCATAACAAAACACGTTTCCTTCTTGCATGATAAATCCACCGAGTCCCTCCTTGCAAGAATTTGTGCAAACCATGAAGTCTTTTTCTAGGTCTGCAATCCTTAGAACAGAGGCGTTGGTCAACAATCGTTTCAATTACCAAAAACTATCTTGACCCATACACCTTTTTTACCCACCTCTGCCAAATTCTCCCATCTAAGACCTAGTTCTCCTTACTTGATTACACATCTACTAAGTACACTTGCCTCTCATCCATAATTTGGGAAACATCCCTCAAATAATACCTTCACTCCACCCAACCCACTTCCACTTCCCAAAAAAACAACTCCTGCCCTATGAATCTATGGTATGACCAAGAATGTAAGGATCTCTAGTTCTAGCTTCGACACACATTCACCAATGTTCACTCCTCCTACCCCAACCTCAAATATTCCTATCATCATCTCCTCTTCCATAAGAAATTCCTCTTTGTTTCTTAGAGGATACGAGACTGGTGTACTTCCCTTATTCACTTCCCCAAACACTTCTACTGCACCATCCTTCCTCACCACTCTCCCCTCCCATATGACCTCAACCTTGGATCCCTATTCTTTCACATATACACACTCTATGATATTCCTTGGAAGCCCCAGATTTAGGTTACCTCTCCACCTTCTTCATGCTTCCTATTCTCAGACAGTGACATCAGGGAGGCCATTTTGGTGATGAGAAACAACAAATTAGCAGATGAGGAGGGTTTCTAGGCAGAGTTCTTTAAGCACGGTCTCCGTTCTCTGGTTCCACGCTTGGTTGATCTATTCAACCATGTAGGCTATACATGTTTTCCATTGGCATGATCACATCACATCATTCATATGATACACAAATCAAGCCCCAATTTAGATCCCAAAAACTACAAGACTATCATGGTGGGCCACACACTCTCGAAGATCTATGCCACGATTCTCCATATGAATCTCTCTAAGGAGCTTGATCATAGATCCCCTAGAGATACGGGACCAACATGATTCCAACCTTCTCATTAGACCATTGATCACATATTTACCCTCTGATCCATCATTAAGGACGCATGACATCATTCTTTGAAAGTCTATTGTTGCTTTATAGATTTTCAGAAATATTTTGACATTGTCCAGAGAGAATCCATGTTCCATAGGCTCATATACATTGGAATTTCCCAAACCCTATTGACTACCATAATATGCCTATATCAGTCGGTATGTGGTCATCTTCGAATAGTTCATAGGATGTCTGATTTCATTAGGAATACCATTGGGGTTAAACGGGGTTTCCCCTTTTCCCCCACCTTGTTTGGGATTTACATTGATGATTTGGATGCCTTTCTTCATGATCATATATAGGATAGTTATGGGTGTCTCCTCCACCAGGTTTCAATATCCATCAAGCTCTATGTTGATTATGTGGTCCTCTTATCATCATCTCCAGAGGGGTTACAAAGATAGTTGGATGCCTTATCTCTCTTCTATGACATTCGAAGTTAACGATCAACCTGTCTAAAACAAAGGTTATGATCTTCAGCGGATTGAAGAAGACCTCAAACCTTCATTTCTTCTTCAATCTAGGGGAGGAGATCGAGATCAACAACACCTACACATACCTAGGGGTGCAATTCTCGGGACCCCACTTCATTTTGTGATCATCCCTCCAGCCTCGGATCAATAAGGGATATGTATCCTTATCCCTTCTCGAGAGATAGTGCTTCCAACATTATTTTCATGATATCTCATCCAAGATGTAATTCATTGAATCCCTTATCCGACCCATTTTTCTCTATGGCTTAGATATTTGGGGGCCTTCTTTACATGAGTATGATTGGGCCTCAGTTGAGAGAGTCCAGACCCTTCTCCTTCAATGCATCATTAGATGCAAGCAGAAATTCCCTCAGCACAACATCCTAGCAAATTTTGGGCCCCAACCCTTCCGACTTGAGACTATGCTCAAAATAGTCTCTTTTCTACATCACATCTAGAGATTCGCTGACTTAGTGAAGGGGCAATATTGGTACCCGTACTTGGCCTATTTCGCTTCAAATACCATTTCCCTCTATATCCCTTTGGTATGAGCATGAGGTTGGTTTGCGAGGGTTTCAAATCTTTTAGATTGTGTGGGTATTCAGATGGACCATCTCCCTCCATTCAAATATTCCTTGGAAGCACCTAGCCACCTTCTACCTACCATACAAGGGGTTGAACAAGATCATCAAAGATGACATTTATAGGCAATTTCACCCGATCACTTGGGTTAAACCTCAAGGTGTTTACACCCAAATATGGCATTCTATGTTGAGAACTTCATGGAGCTTAGAGGTGGGTTCATTTTCTGACCATAGTATAGACTCTGCCATTGGGTGCATAGTATTTGCATTCCCTTAGACAAGTTTAGAGTGGTTTCTCATAGACTTCGAGTAGAAACCAACCACTAGATTGATCGATGAGATATGATCTGCTAGGTATTCCATCTACAAGAGACTAAGATTGAGGAGGACTTTATCTTCCACTACCCCATCTACTATGAAATTAGGGGGAGGTTTCATTTCCTCAGGGGGACTTAGAACCTCATTGGTTTCTTTAGATATATCGACCAGAGATGCTTAGCCTTATACATGCAGGAGACCCTCAGGCTCCAAGCCCATTTTCTTCAGCCTCCTACTAGATCGGACTCTACCCAGCAACAAATCACTTATTTCTTCACGGTGCTACCCTCAAGAAGGGGCACTAAGAGATACAACAATATTAGCATAGCTCTGAACTACAGATCAATGCGAAATCGTGGAGACTTCCCCTATCTGACGATATTTTAACGACATGAACAGATCAAATCCCTTCCCAAGAGATGGGCGAGATCCCCCAAGACTCAGTGATGAACTACCACCTCTAGACAATAACGTAGTGGAAAATCCATACATCCCACCAGTTCTCCCTCTAGACATCATACTATACTAATCTTTCTTCATTCGGCCTCAAATGTTAGGAAATATGAGTTTCTTCGATGACAGACCTACCTCATTACATTTGGTTCTTTTTATTCCCGCATCTTCTCCTCCTACACATCTCCACCCCAGAGCAAGTTTTTGGGCTTGGAGTCGAGGGTTGTTCATGCCTCAACTTGGTCTTGACTCTCTAGTCTACATTACTCTATTTTACTTTCTGCATCTTTCCTTTTATAGGAGACCCTTTCGTACTCTTGTTTTGTAATGACATCATTGTACTCAACAATCTCTTTAACCTACTTTTGTGGTAATCAGTCGAACATTAATAAAATTATTTTATCTTATCTAATCAATCCTAAGCTAGATCCATCTCAACCATCAATCTATTAAATCACATATCTATTACACATCAAAATTTATTTAAAAGATCCACCTTAACTTCTGATTTTAGACTCTTTAATGACATATCCAAAACATGCCTTCTCAAGACCGTTCTTTGCTTTAAAATTGGGAATACCCTATTTCATATTATCATACTTTAAAATTGGGAGTACCTTATCCCAGAATATCATATATGTAAATAAATAATTATATCTCATAATATCATACTTTAAAATCAGGAGTGCCTTATTCCATAATATCATACGTGTAAATAAATAATTATGGAATTTAAAAAATGTATTTATAACCATTAATATTATTATAACATTATTGTACATATTTATAATATCATACATGTAAATAAATAATTATGGAATTTAAAAACTGTATTTATAATATTATAATATTATTGTACATATTTATAAAACATTCGTTAAAATATCAGAATTTTAGATGTTAATTTTATATGGATAGTAAAATACTCAACATATATCATTTAATTTTAGTTTAAATTATTAAGATAAACACTATAATTATATTTGTCTATTTAAATTATTAAATTATTTGTATCTTTTTTTGTTGAGTTCTAAGGGATAGCTCAGTTGGAAAGACGTACGCACATTCTCCCAGTTTGGGGAGAGGTCACGGGTTTGAGCCTAGCTATGAGTCCCTGGGGCTGCTGCTTTCCACTCCCATATCATCCACTATGTGGGGAAGTATCGGGGTGGGTTCCCAATAGGTTAATTTCTCATCTGGAAAGTGGTATATTTTGTCATATTTTTTTTAATTTCTATATCGTTCCTACCTTACTTCCGACTGGTACGTTCATTTTCATTACCTTCCAATTCGATGAAGGGGACCCATACACCTTTTTCACCCACCTCTGCCAAATTCTCCCATCTGAGACCTAGTTCTCATTACTTGATTATACATCTACCAAGTACACTTGCCTCTCATCCATAATTTGGGAAACATCCCTAAAATACTACCTTCACTCCACCCAACCCACTTCCACTTCCCAAAAAAGAAACTCATGCCCTATAAACCGATGGCATGACCAGGAATGTAAGGATCTCCAGTTCTAGCTTCGACACACATTCACCGATGTTCACTCCTCCTACCCCAACCTCAAATATTCCTATCGTCATCTCCTCTTCCAGAAGAAATTCCTCTTTGTTTCTTAGAGGATATGAGATTGGTGTACTTCCCTTATTCACCGCTCCAAACACTTCTACTACACCATCCTTCCTCACTACTCTCCCCTCCCATCTAACCTCAACCTTGGATCCCTATTCTTTCACATATACACACTCTATGATATTCCTTGGAAGCCCCAGATTCAGGTTACCTCTCCACCTTCGTCATCCTTCCTATTCTCAGACAGTGACATCAGGGAGGCCATTTTGGTTATGAGAAACAAAAAATTAGCAGATGAGGAGGGTTTCTAGGCATAGTTATTTAAGCACAGTCTCTGTGCTCTGGTTCCACACTTGGTTGATCTATTCAACCATGTAGTCTATACATGTTTTCCATTGGCATGATCACATCACATCATTCATCTGATACACAAATTGGGCCCCAATTTAGATCCCAACAACTACAAGACTATCATGGTGGGCCACACACTCTCGAAGCTCTATGCAACGGTTGTCTATATGAATCTCTCTAAGGAGCTTGATCATAGATCCCCTAGAGCTACGGGACAGACATGATTCCAACCTGCTCATTAGACCATTGATCACATGTTTACCCTCTGATCCATCATTGAGGAGGCATGATATAATTCTTTGAAAGTCTATTGTTGCTTTGTAGATTTTCAGAAATATTTTGACACTGTCCCGAGAGAAGCCATGTTCCATAGGCTCATATACATTGGAATTTCCCAAACCCTATCGACTGCCATCATGTGCCTATATCATTTGGTATCTGGCCATCTTCGCATAGTTCACGGTATGTTTGATTTCATTAGGAATACCAATGGGGTTAAACGGGGTTTCCCCTTTTCCCCCACCTTGTTTGGGATTTACATTGATGATTTGGATGCCTTTCTTCATGATTATATCTAGGATAGTTATGGGTGCCTCCTCCACCAGGTTTCAATGTCCATCAATATCTATGTTGATTATGTGGTCCTCTTATCATCATCTCCAGAGGGGTTACAGAGATAGTTGGATGCCTTAGCTCTCTTCTGTGACATTCGAAGTTAACGATTAACCTGTCTAAAACCAAGGTTATGATCTTCAGTGGATAAAAGAAGACCTTAAACCTTCATTTCTTCTTCAATCTAGGGGAGGAGATCGAGATCACCAACACCTACACATACCTAGGGGTGCAATTCTCGGGACCCCACTTCATTTTTTGATCATCCCTCTAGCCTCAGATCAATAATGGATATGTATCCTTAGCCCTTCTCGAGAGATAGTGCTTCCAACATTATTTTCATGATATCTCATCCAAGATGTAAGTCATTGAATCCCTTATCCAACCCATTTTTCTCTATGGCTTAGAGATTTGAGGGCCTTCATTACTTGAGTATGATTGGGCCTCAGTTGAGAGAGTCCAGACACTTCTCCTTCAATGCATCATTAGATGCAAGCAGAAAGTCCCTCGACACAACATCCTAGCAAAGTTTGGTTCCCAACCATTCCGGCTTGAGACAATGTTCAAAATAGTCTCTTTTCTACATCACATCTAGAGATTCGCTGACTTAGTGAAGGGGTGAGATTAGTACCTGTACTTGGCCTATTTCTCTTCAAATACCATTTCCCTCTATATCCCTTTGTTCCGTGCACGAGGTTGGTTTGCGGGTGTTTCAAATCTTTTAGAGTCTGTGGGTATTCAGATGGACCATCTCCCTCCATTCAAATATTCCTTGGAAGCACCTAGCCACCTTCTACCTACCAGACAAGGGGTTGAACAAGATCATCAAAGATGACACTTATAGCCAATTTCACCCGATCACTTGGGTTAAACCTCAAGGTGTTTACACCCAAATATGGCATTCTATGTTGAGCACTTCATGGAGCTTAGAGGTGGGCTCATTTTCCGACCACAGTATAGACTCTGCCATTGGATGCACAGTATTTGCATTCCCTTAGATGAGTTCAAAGTGGTTTCTCATAGACTTCAAGTAGAAACCAACCACTAGATTGATCGATGAGACATGATCTGCTAGTTATGCCATCTACAAGAGACTAAGATTGAGGAGGACTTTATCTTCCACTACCCCATCTACTATGAAATTAGGGGGAGGTTTCATTGTCTCAGGGGGACTTAGACCCTTGTTGGCTTCTTTAGATATATCGACCAAAGATGCTTGGCCTTATATATGCAGGAGACCCTCAGGCTCCAAGCCCATTTTCTTCAGCCTCCTACTAGATCAGACTCTACCCAGCAACAAATCACTTATTTCTTCACGGTGCTACCCTCAAGAAGAGGCACTAAGAGATAGAGCAATATTAGCATAGCTCTGGACTCCATATCAATGCGAACTCATGGAGACTTCCCCTGTCTGATGATATTTTAACGACATGACCAAATCAAATCCCTTCCCAAGAGACAGGCAAGATCCCCCAAACTTCAGTGATGAACTACCACCTCTAGAGAATAACGTAGTGGAAAATCCATACATCCCACCAGTTCTCCCTCTAGACATCATATTATATTAACCTTTCTTCATTCGGCCTCAAATGTTAGGAAATATGAGTTTCTTCCATGACAGACCTACCTCATTACGTTTGGTTCTTCTTATTCCTGCATCTTCTCCTCCTATACATCTCCACCCCAGAGAAAGTTTTTGGGCTTGGAATCGAGGGTTGTTCATGCCTCAACTTGGTCTTGACTCTCTAGTCTACCTTACTCTACTTTACTTTCTACATCTTTCCTTTTATAGGAGACTCTTTCGTACTCTTGTTTTGTAATGGCATCATTGTACTCAGCAATCTCTTTAACCTACTTTTGCGTTCATCAGTCAAACATTAATAAAATTATTTTATCTTATCTAATCAATCATAAGCTAGATCCATCTCAACCATCAATCTATTAAATCACATATCTATTACACATCAAAATTTATTTAAAAGATCCACCTTAACATTTGATTTTAGACTCTTTAATGACATATCCAAAACATGCCTTGTCAAGACCATTCTTTGCTTTAAAATTGGGAATACCCTATTTCATATTATCATACTTTAAAATTGGGAGTACCTTATCCCAGAATATCATATATGTAAATAAATAATTATATCTCATAATATCATACTTTAAAATCAGGAGTGCCTTATTCCATAATATCATACGTGTAAAAAAATAATTATGGAATTTAAAAAATGTATTTATAACCATTAATATTATTATAACAATATTGTACATATTTATAATATCGTACATGTAAATAAATAATTATGGAATTTAAAAACTGTATTTATAATATTATAATATTATTGTACATATTTATAAAACATTCGTTGAAATATCAGAATTTTAGATGTTAATTTTATAGGGATAGTAAAATACTCGACATATATCATTTAATTTTAGTTTAAATTATTAAGATAAACACTATAATTATATTTGTCTATTTAAATTATTAAATTATTTGTATCTTTTTTTGTTAAGTTCCAAGGGATGGCTCAATTGGAAAGACGTGTGCACACTCTTCCAGTTTGGGGAGAGGTCACGGGTTCAAGCCTAGCTATGAGTCCCTGGGGTTGTTGCTTTCCACTCCCATATCATCCACTATGTGGGGAAGTATCGGGGTAGGTTCCCAGCGGGTTAATTTCTCATTTGGAAAGTGGTATCTTTTGTCATATTTTTTTTTAATTTATGTATCGTTCCTACCTTACTTCCAACTGGTACGTTCATTTTCATTACCTTCCAATTCGATGAAAGGGACCCATACACCTTTCTTACCCACCTCCGCCAAATTCTCCCATCTGAGACCTAGTTCTCCTTACTTGATTATACATCTACCAAGTACACTTGCCTCTCATCCATAATTTGGAAACATCCCTCAAATAATACCTTCACTCCACCCAACCCACTTCCACTTCCCAAAAAACCAACTCCTGCCCTATGAACCGATGGTATGACCAGGAATGTAAGGATCTCTAGTTCTAGCTTCGACACACATTCACCGATGTTCACTCCTCCAACCCCAGCCTCAAATATTCCTATCGTCATCTCCTCTTCCAGAAGAAATTCTTCTTTGTTTCTTAGAGGATATGAGACTGGTGTACTTCCCTTATTCACTGCCCCAAACACTTCTACTACACCATCCTTCCTCACCACTCTCCCCTCCCATCTGACCTCAACCTTGGATCCCTATTCTTTCACATATACACACTCTATGATATTCCTTGGAAGCCCTAGATTCAGGTTACCTCTCCACCTTCTTCATGCTTCTTATTCTCAGATAGTGACATCAGGGAGGCCATTTTGGTGATGAGAAACAAAAAATTAGCAGATGAGGAGGGTTTCTAGGTAGAGTTCTTTAAGCATGGTCTTTGTGCTCTGGTTACAAACTTGGTTGATCTATTCAACCATGTAGTCTATATATGTTTTCCATTGGCATGATCACATCACATCATTCATCCGATACACAAATCGGGCCCCAGTTTAGATCCCAACAACTACAAGACTATCATGGTGGGCCACACACTCGCGAAGCTCTATGCCACAGTTCTCCATATGAATCTCTCTAAGGAGCTTGATCATAGATCCCCTAGAGCTACGGGACCAACATGATTCCAACCTTCTCATTAGACCATTGATCACATATTTACCCTCTGATCCATCATTAAGGAGGCATGACATCATTCTTTGAAAGTCTACTGTTGCTTTGTAGATTTTCAGAAATATTTTGACACTATCCCGAGAGAAGCCATGTTCCATAGGCTCATATACATTGGAATTTCCCAAACCCTATTAACTACCATCATGCGCCTATATAAGTTGGTATGTGTTCATCTCCGCACAGTTCATGGGATGTATGATTTCATTAGGAATACCATTGGGGTTAAACGGGGTTTCCCCTTTTCCCCCACCTTGTTTGGGATTTACATTGATGATTTAGATGCCTTTCTTCATGATCATATCTAGGATAGTTATGGGTGCCTCCTCCACCAGGTTTAAATATCCATCAAGATCTATGTTGATTATGTGGTCCTCTTATCATCATCTCCAGAGGGGTTACAGAGATAGTTGGATGCCTTAGATCTCTTCTGTGACATTCGAAGTTAACGATCAACCTGTCTAAAGCCAAGGTTATGATCTTCAGCGAATTGAAGAAGACCTCAAACCTTTATTTCTTCTTCAATGTAGGGGATGAGATCGAGATCACCAACACCTACACATACCTAGGGGTGCAATTCTCGAGACCCCACTTCATTTTGTGATCATCCCTCTAGCCTCGGATCAATAAGGGATATGTATCCTTAGCCCTTCTCGAGAGATAGTGCTTCCAACATTATTTTCATGATATCTCATCCAAGATGTAAGTCATTGAATCCCTTATCCGACCCATTTTTCTCTATGGCTTAGAGATTTGGGGGCCTTCTTTACTTGAGTATGATTGGGCCTCAGTTGAGAGAGTTTAGACCCTTCTCCTTCAATGCATCATTCGATGCAAGCAGAAAGTCCCTCGGCACAACATCCTAGCAAATTTTGGGGCCCAACCCTTCCGACTTGAGACAATGTTCAAAATAGTCTCTTTTCTACATCACATCTAGATATTCGTTGACTTAGTGAAGGGGCGATATTGGTACCCGTACTTGGCCTATTTCTCTTCAAATACCATTTCCCTCTATATCCCTTTGGTCCGAGCATGAGGTTGGTTTGTGGGGGTTTCAAATCTTTTAGAGTGTGTGGGTATTCAGATGGACCATCTCCCTCCGTTCAAATATTCCTTGGAAGCACCTAGCCACCTTCTACCTACCAGACAAGGGGTTGAACAATATCATCAAAGATGACATTTATAGGTAATTTAACTCGATCACTTAGGTTAAACCTCAAGGTGTTTACACCCAAATATGGCATTCTATGTTGAGCACTTCATGGAGCTTAGAGGTGGGGTCATTTTCCGACCACAGTATAGACTCTTCCATTGGGTGCACAGTATTTTCATTCCCTTAGATGAGTTCAGAGTGGTTTCTCATAGACTTCGAGTAGAAACCAACCACTAGATTGATCGATGAGACATGATCTTCTAGTTATGCCATCTACAAGAGACTAAGATTGAGGAGGACTTTATCTTCCACTACCCCATCTACTATGAAATTAGGGGGAGGTTTCATTGCCTCAGGGGGACTTAGACCCTAGTTGGATTCTTTAGATATATCGACCAGAGATGCTTGGCCTTATACATGCAGGAGACACTCAAGCTCCAAGCCTATTTTCTTCAGCCTCCTACTAGATCAGACTCTACCCAGCAACAAAACACTTATTTATTCACGGTGCTACCCTCAAGAAGGGGCACTAAGAGATACAGCAATATTAGCATAGCTCTGGACTCCAGATCAATGCGAACTCATGGAGACTTCCCCTATCTGACGATATTTTAACGACATGACCAGATCAAATCCCTTCCCAAGGGACAGGCGAGATCCCCCAAGCTTCAGTGATGAACTACCACCTCTAGACAATAATGTAGTGGGAAATCCATACATCCCACAAGTTCTCCCTCTAAACATCATACTATACTAAGCTTTCTTCATTTGGCCTCAAATGTTAGAAAATATGAGTTTCTTCCATGATGGACCTACCTCATTACATTTGGTTCTTCTTATTCTCACATCTTCTCCTCCTATACATCTCCACCCCAGAGTATTTTTTTGGGCTTGGAGTCAAGGGTTGTTCATGCCTCAACTTGGTCTTGACTCTCTAGTCTACCTTACTCTACTTTACTTTATGCATCTTTCCTTTTATAGGAGACCCTTTCGTACTCTTGTTTTGTAATGGCATCATTGTACTCAGCAATCTCTTTAACCTACTTTTGCAGTCATCAGTTGAACATTAGTAAAATTATTTTATCTTATCTAATCAATCCTAAGCTAGATCCATCTCAACCATCAATCTATTAAATCACATATCTTTTACACATCAAAATTTATTTAAAATATCTGCCTTAACATTTGATTTTAGACTCTTTAATGACATATCCAAAAACATGCCTTGTCAAGACCATTCTTTTCTTTAAAATTGGGAATACCCTATTTCATATTATCATACTTTAAAATTGGGAGTACCTTACCCCAGAATATCATATATGTAAATAAATAATTATATCTCATAATATCATACTTTAAAATCAGGAATGCCTTATTCCATAATATCATACGTGTAAACAAATAATTATGGAATTTAAAAAATGTATTTATAACCATTAATATTATTATAACATTATTGTACATATTTATAATATCGTACATGTAAATAAATAATTATGGAATTTAAAAACTGCATTTATAATAGTATAATATTATTGTACATATTTATAAAACATTCGTTGAAATGTCAGAATTTTAGATGTTAAGTTTATAGGGATAGTAAAATACTCGACATATATCATTTAATTTTAGTTTAAATTATTAAGATAAACATTATAATTATATTTGTCTATTTAAATTATTAAATTATTTGTATCTTTTTTTGTTCCAAGGGATAGCTCAGTTGGAAAGATGTGCGCACACTCTTCCATTTTGGGGAGAGGTCACAAGTTCGAGCCTAGCTATGAGTCCCTGGGGCTGTTGCTTTTCACTCCCATATCATCCACTATGTGGGGAAGTATCGGGGTGGGTTCCCAGAGGGTTAATTTCTCATCTGGAAAGTGGTATCTTTTGTCATTTTTTTTTAATTTATGTATCGTTCCTACCTTACTTCAGACTGATACGTTCATTTTCATTACTCTTTGCAACCGAAAACGAAAAACACACACTAATAGCAAATAAATAACTTCCTTGATTTTGCATTGGTGACCCCTCATTTTGATATTGCGTTCGATCAGCCCCTTTCCATATCTTTTTTTCTCTACCATTGATTCCTGAGACAGCTTCGAGCTTGTTCAAGGTATTTATGTTTCTTCTATGTTTGAACAACATAAAAATGAAAGCATAGGCCTGCATCGTGTCACAAATTTGACACCCTTGCAGGTGTGGATTAAATCGTCCAAGATCGGTCATCTCGCATAGAATCTTTATTCGTTATTCTCCTTACAGCATCACTGGTTCGAGCTTGGCCCTACTCCTGACATCAAGATGATGTCTGTGCCCTAGTGTTCCAGAACAAGGGACTAGGAATTGTTAATTGGGTTCTTCAGTTGGATTCGCATGCATTTTTTTCCCACTGAAAATTCATAATCATAAGGAGATCTGATCCAGTAAATCTATATGCTACTCTATTATAAGCAGTAGCATAGCTCTTCAAACCAATCAATCAATCTAAATTTTCAATGTCCAGGTTGTAGGCAGCGATCAAAATTGAACCCTTCTTAGTTCTTCCTAGTCCTTCCAACGGATTCAAATCTCTCCTTAAAGAGTAATTCAAAAGGAAGTCTAAAAAGAGAGGTAAATTTTTTAAATCACTTTTCATTAATTCATTTATGTTGTCATTTATGAAGTACGACAGATGTCATAAAATGTCAAAAGAAGGCTCAAAGTTTTAATAACTCTTCAATGTCCTCTCATCCAATGCTTGGTTGGTCAATGAGCATTGATTCATCAAACAATACTTGTCTTTGGCATCTAAAGACTAAACTCGTCTCTATTTTAGTTGGTTTTTATCTTGATACGATGTACTCTTCCATGATCTACCCTTCCATGGCATTAAATTCATCACATATCTCACACCTAGATAAATATCCTACCACCGTATTGGCATATGCACTATTTTATGTGTCAATTAATGAAAACTTACCAAATAATCTTAGACATTTTCTTTGTAAATCCCCACTTGAATTCATGTCTTATGAGCATTGTCGATTCTTGTCAATATAGTAATCGGCATCGCATTTAGTTTACATCATGTTTTTTTATCTTACAGTCACCATAATGCTATTTGTTTTGTTATCGCATTTAGTTTACATGCTTCATGTTTTTGAATCCTACATTCACCACAATGCCATTTGCTTTGTTATCTTTTCCTTAGGCACTTGCCATAATGTCCTTTCCTTTGTTATTTTCTTCATGTTTCTAGCAATATTGACATCATTGTGATGATACTTTGCAAATATTTTGAAAATGCCCCATAGCTCTCTTTCCCCTTGCCCCATCCCAAGCCCAAGATAAAGCCCAAGATCAAGAGATGTATACTTTTTAGCATTAATGCTTGGAACAAATGAAACTCGGTGAGATTCTTAAGAAAGCTAGGGAGAAGGTAACATATTTTTTATTATCATCAAACTTATGCATTAGGGATTATGCTCTAACATCCCACTCTTTCATGCATTTTTGCATGGCTTGAGAGATAAAATGAACAATTAATATCCTCAATAAAAATAATGTACTTGGTCTTGATGAGTAATTTCGTTTAGTTTTGTGTTTCTATGTATCTTGGGAAGCTCCAAAACATAAACATATTTAACTTAAATAATAAGCAATGGATACAATCATGCTATATTGTCATGTTTTTAGAGGCCTTTAATGCAAGGTCTCTTCATTGATTTTATATTATTTTGATAGAATTATCATCCTTAAACAAAGGCCTCAAGATCTATTACAATTTATTCTTTTCTAATGAGATCTAAAACAAACATGACTCCTATGGTTAAACAGGATTGGTGTATGCTCAAATATGAACATAAGATGTAGTGCTTATGCATCATATGGATACATAGATTGCATCATCTCTTATATTGGTGTTCACAAAAAAGTTGATTTTATGATTGTGTCTAAAGTTTTATATTGTCATTTTTAACACTTTGAAATTCATTCAAAGAAAATGTGGCTCAATTATTATTATTATTATTATTATTAATGTATATATAACCTATCAAAAGGTTATATTTAAAATTACAAGGTATAATTATTATTTTTTTTATTGAAATAATTAGAAGAGAACTATTTTATTTAGAATTTTTTTTGAAGTGTGTACCTAGTTTACTCTTGTCAATTGAAGTACAACAATTTTTTCAATTTTTCATCTTGAAAGGATCGAATCAATATATATCCTTAAAATTGAAATTAAGAGTAATCATTCAACTTTTATCCTTGGTTGTAGGTACTTAATAGTCCACATTTATCAAGATGGAATATTAGTGCTTCAAATATCCAATTCGATGGCAAATCTTTTTAGAGGAATCTCTTCAATAAAGTTTCGTTAGATATGCTATGTACTATGTAGTGGTTAATTGAAGTTTGGGAAATTTTTAATGAAAATCAAGACCATATAAGAGTTTGTTGTTGTTTGTACATAATCATTGCCTATCTATCATCATCTTTAAAATGATGGTGTTGTGTCACTAGGGTTTGCAAGGTTTTGACATATTCCTACTATACAATGGATGCATAAGTTAAAGTACTTACATCATTATATTCAAAAGTGGTATGAAATGCAAACTCACCTATAATGTATTTTGTTGAGAATCCTAGTCATTGTACATTTAGACGTGATTTTGGCTTTGGAAAACTCCACTTTAGATAACCAAGTTGTCATTATGGGTGGATCGTAGATAATGCTAAATTTATTTTGAGACTCCCATTTCCCCAAGTTATATTATAGGGATTTTTGAGGAAAATATTTACTTGGAGATGTTTTATTTTTCTCAAGATGCAACTTTGGCTTTGGAAACCCCCAATTTAAATGATCAAGTTGTCATTATGGGTGGATCATATATAATATAGGGATTGTTGAGGAAAATATTTACTTGGAGATGTTTTCTTTTTTTTCAAGATGCAACTTTGGCTTTGGAAAACCCCAATTTAAATGACCAAGTTATCATTATGGGTAGATCATATATATTGAAACCCAATTTAAATGATCAAGTTGTCATTATGGATGGATCATATATAATATAGGGATTGTTGAGGAAAATATTTACTTGGAGATGTTTTCTTTTTCTCAAGATGCAACTTTGGCTTTGGAAAACCCCAATTTAAATGACCAAGTTATCATTATGGGTAGATCATATATATTGAAACCTTACTTTGAGTCTCCTTTATTCCTAATTTATAGAGGTGTTAGAAGAGAATCTTTACTTGGTGATAGTTCCTTTGGAAAACCCCAATTTAAATGACCAAGTTGTCATTATGGGTGGATCATATATAATGACAACTTACTTTAAGTCTCCTTTATTCCTAAGTTATGGAGGTGTTAGAAGAGAATATTTACTTGGTGATAGTTCCTTTTTCTATAGCTTGATGCTTTTGATTTTGCTCTATGTATGATTTAGTATAATCTGTTATTTAATGAAAAGACAAGAATGTGATGGTTTCAAGTTCTTCTTTAGGGGCTTCAAGTTTTGATTTTTGTGCTCTATTTGTGTTTCACTTTTTGTTTCATTATTTAATAGTTTTTATTTCACTATAATATAGACTTTACCAAGTTCAGTTGTAATGTCCCCAAGACCGAGCCCTTTATAAACCTGATGTATGAAACGAATTGTACATATGTGTTATAGGCTGGTGAGCCGAGTTCCTATAAGCTGTAGGCTTATGTGTTTGTTAGGCCAG